>LOND01000660.1:5005-28842 GCA_014220965.1 Paragonimus kellicotti | reverse complement strand
TCACTAATTTGCTGTGGATGTGGAAATGTTACCTGTAGGAAGTTGAGGTCCACAAAACAAATTGGTTGACCGACATTAGCTACTATACCCCAGGTATTGATGTTCAGTGTGTGCCTGAATTTCATTTCATACTGATTATAATCAGCTGGTTTACGTGGACCAGATGAAACCCAAGTGCTGCAAGCTGTAGGTCTAAATGGATGACCAGCCACTCATACTAGTGTACCATGTGCAGGGCTCCATGGATGCATTGACCATTGTAATTGCGCCGAACATCTGTATTCATCTGCGAACTGTAGACGGATAGTACAGTTTTCTGTTGTAAGCTGCTTTGGTGAGGCTTTTGTGGGTGCCAACGAAATGAGTACCTGACTGCGGTTATTGTTCTGAGCTCGTCGATTGTGACAGCGTAAGCAAAGGCAATGAGTTTATAGGAATGTACGTATCACGTGTGACCACGTATTTAATGTGGATTTATACAGTCTACTCCAGGTTGTCCGTCATCTTATTTGGACTGCTGTCCTACTGATTGTGATCTACGGCTGATAACCCAAACGATACTGGTTGTAACGTGACTGCCCTTTGAACTGAGAGCTACAAGCACGAATAAAACCGATCAGGTGTTGGTGTCTATTCTGTCTAGGAAAAAGACGTAGTATGAACTCAAATATGATCCACCGCGTTGTTCAAGCGAACGTTGGACTTCATCGTGTATCTTACTTCGTCTGCTACTATTTACTCTTATTGCGCTCAAGCTAGTAGCTCTTGTCTTGCCTTTTCTAATTCTCACCCCCTCCGTTACCTTGCACTCATCTGTCGGAGTTTGCTAAGCTTCTCTCGGTTATGTTTAAACATTCATATTCGTAAACTCGAGTTTGGTAAACGTTATCAAAACGACAAGGCCTACTGATTCCTTTTTGTTCAGTACAAACCTTATACTTTACCACCCGCTGCGAAATCGATCGCCTTTCGGCTATGTAATCTGGTTCGATGTTTCAAAACCTTTGTATACAGTTTTTGCTTCCATGGCTAAGTTCGGCCGCCGCTGACACACGTACACACACAGAGAGTCGTGGTATTTACCCGAATTCGATGAAGCAATAGGTGTGCTGCACTCAGTCCACTCTGTAATGACTCATCTCCAAATGGTCACGTTTCAGATCTTAATAGGTGTGAACACTGAACTTATTGGTAACTTCTTAATAGCACCTCATCAGAATGCAGTGCACAGGAAGTCAAATTCCGACTATCAGTAAACAGTGAACGTTACAAACTTAAATAGATCGATCCTGGTTTACTGATGAGTAGTCAGGAGATTTGGTTAATTTCAAGTTGAACATCACACCACAATTGACCGCAGCTGTCGATTCCGGTTTAGCAAATTAATGCA
This sequence comes from Paragonimus kellicotti, assembly GCA_014220965.1. NCBI lineage: Eukaryota > Metazoa > Platyhelminthes > Trematoda > Plagiorchiida > Troglotrematidae > Paragonimus > Paragonimus kellicotti. Next base: position 27,452 of record LOND01000660.1, on the reverse strand, counting down.
ATGAGACAAACAGAATAGTTGCTTATATAGGCGTGGGTGATTAAACTAGTATCCAATTAAAGTTGGCTGAATAATGCTTCGGTTAATTTTGGCTCTACCAAAGCCATCGCCTAAGAAGTAATGGACAATCTAAAACCTGTTCTCTAGTCTGTTTAGACAACCTACTTGAAAAGAAAGTGGTTTACATCGTTTTTAGCTAAACATTAATTCACAATCTGTGTCTACTCACTAGGAGTTATAAATAAATGGATTAAGTTCTGTACCAGTGGACCATTTAGATATTTCAGCCAACTTTCTCTACAACTAACAGAGAAAATGGAATATTATAGTCTGTCAAATTCACCAACTGATAGATTTTGGGCACATATTTCAAACTGTCCCAATCCCAGAGGTGACAGTGTCAATGCAAACAAATGGTTGATCTTGCGCCGATAATGCGGATGATAGTGACTGTATTTTCGTACAGAACATTTACATACTTCAAAAAAGGAACGGTGGAGTGTGTAAACTTTGTAGATAATCAGTGCATGCCAAAGTGTATCAGAGTATTTCGCAGGAAACTGTTTACATGAAGGGATGACTTGGTCGTGGACATTATTCTTACTTCGTCTGTAACAACAAACTGTAGTGCCTCTAGATTTTCAATAAAGCAACATTATTTTTCATCAAGAAATTCTTAAAATTGAGGTTCCAATGAGCAAACACCATGAGACCGATTGAAAAACTTGGGTTAATGACAGAATAAGGTAGTTGTTAGTTATGATCAGTAACCCAACGACTTAAAACCATTACAACATAGGGTTTTGTGCGTTGTATATTTTTCACGTACAATTGAATTGCCTTTAAGTGTAAGGAAAATCATTTGCTGTAAAATCATAAATATTGGATACCGCTAATAATCTTAATACACTTGTATGTTCAAATTGTCATCACTATCGCTTGCTGTACGTTATTTCGCATTGCACATTTACGAGGGCGTTGACGGCACTATAATGCAAGGCACATCTGCTTGATGCAACACGTAGTCACTCACGCTCCCCAGTATTGCGCGTTTGATAGCTCCGAGTCCACGGCAGCCCATCACAATTACATGAACACTGAACTGTTCCGCTGCCTGCAAAATTCCATCACCTGGTTTCGAGCCGTTCATAACAGCAAAGTCATACGGTATTCGTTTGGATTCACATATGTAGCCGTAATCATTTCGAAGTTTATTCGTTTGATCAATGCTGTAATACAGTGTGAAAACAATGACAGGAAAAATGCAGTTTAACTTCCAAAACAAGCGCAAAGTTGTGAAAATAAATCAGAAACAGTTGTTTAGTATACGTAACTGTAATAACTACAATTCGCATAACGTCTGAGTCACCGATGTAAGGATTAGCCGAACTCTTAAATTTTTTTTCGTAACAACTTGTCAGTATAGCAAAACTTTCCCTTGAAAAACGCGGAAGAGTGTTCGACGTCATATGTGTTTCTTCGGACCTGGCAAGAAGTAATATGTTCTGTTAAGCAGCTTGAGAGGTACTCTGCATGTGCAACGTATAAAGCGCTTTCAGAAGATTGCAACGGTCAGGGAAATTTGATAGGCCTAACAAAGTTACGAAGGTTGCTGGCTGACTCACTTACTTAAGAAGCTGCATAAGCAAAGGGGAGAAAGAAATAAAATAAGTGTTCTTATCATTAACTGCAAAGCAGATTTGTTGCACAAGTTAGCTTTGACTGCAAAAAGCTACTCCTCAACAGTCGTGTATAAAACGCAACCGCGTGAGTACTGTCGTGCTACGAAAGATAGTTGTTTAAGAAAAAACCACCTATCAATATATGTGATTAGTTGTACCCACTGGAGGCATCACTGAGTAAGCAAGTGGGAGCTCCGGAAGCTGACCAGTTCGTAGCATGTTCGTTTGTTAGATCCTCAAAAGTACGCAGTCTGGAGGACTGAGTTATCTACCAGTGATGACGCTGAGTGCTTTACCGGACCGCACAAAATACCCAAATCCGAATTGACTGGCTCAAGGTGCGAAGTGACTTGGCACGGGAAAGTGAAAATAACCTACCGATGTTAGTCGTATTTGCCTACCACATCAGTGCACTCATAACACATACCGGCTGTGACTGAGACTGCTAGCAGAGATGGCGATTAAGGTGACTGGGTGTCATGCATGTTACCTTTATGTGACAGAGTTGTCTTTGAAGCGCAGCCTTGAAAGCCGACATGAAATTCCGTCTCGGAAATTTCATTTCACTCACACTCGCGTCCTGACTGCTTATTTTTCGAATGTAAGCCGGATGTGGGAGTTTAGATCAGTTATTTGTTTGGCCGAGTTGTCTGTGAAGTGAGTGCACTTAATGATGCGGGGCAGTGAAAGCCGTAAGGAAGCTGTCTTGCTGATGACGCCTTACTTTCACTTACAGCTCGGTTGTTTGTTTGCAAGGTGTAGGCGCCTTGATGTTGTATGTTTGAATATAGACGTAGCTATTTTTAGTAGTTAGGTCCACTTCCCCTCCCCTCCTCTTTTTCTTCTTTCTTCCTATATAAGTTTCTTTTTTTCCTTGTTCTTCTTCGTGGTTGTGTGGCAGTCAAGCATCAGTGTGAACCACTGATGTATTGCTGTCTATGATGATGATGCTTGCACATATGGTAACAATGATGATGGCGATCCTCTCTTGGACATGGGGTTAAACGTTGATTCTTCTGCAAACAAGTGAACAAATTATTAAGCTGAGGCGAAAACTAATGTCACAGCCGTGGTAACTGTTATCTGCTACTTGGACTACTCAAGTATTGCAACAAAAAACTGAATGTTCTGCCTTTTCCAGTTATTGATGGCTCTGAATGCCAGACTTCCCAAGCGAGTTTCCAAACACGGCTAATTTGCCTTGTCTGAAAGTCTTGAATGTGAAACTATCAAGTAGAGAACAGGAGACGTGTTACCGTCTTCTAATGGCCTAACAAAACAAAGTTTAGCCGAAGCCTCACTGACCAAGCATTGATGACGGACCCGTTCATTTCACAAACACCGGCAGAGAGCCGGATGTTTGGTGAGGAGCTCATATAATTGTTAGTATCCCACCTACTTTTTCTAAACTAAATGAGCTGATTAGAATGTTTCTCTTGCTGAAGTTTTTGCCTCACTGTGTTTGAAATTCGGCCTGTAATTAATAAACACTTAACTATTGAGAAGCCATATATACAGCATTCAGTCCTAACTGCGATTACCACGGCTCGAACTATCGTTAGTTCCGACACTGGACATCAAAATGACAACTTGCTAATTAAAATGGTAAGGTATGAAATAAAAAATATGCAAACTTAACTGAAGAAATTCTCGTGAAGGATTCCACTGCCTTACGGAAACAGTCTCTCCACTGGCCGTGATACACTACCGTATCTGAGGACATTTCCCGCCAGTCAAGTGGACGGCCACGGGCCTTGGCAACCTTACAGGTGACGGGGCCAAACTTTGTTTGATGAATGATAACTGTTTTCGCGGCTGGTGACATTATTTTCACTCAGCCATTTTTAACTTCTCTCAAGTCGCATTGGTCATAGTAAACACTGCGCGGTGAGGCAAAAGTCAACATAATCTTGTAACAAAACACTACACTTTAGAGTTTCAAAATGAATAGCATAGACAAGATTATTAATTGATGGTTTAAAATGATCTATTTGTTCTCATCAAACAAATCAACTCAGTGCCATTGGTACACTTACAAACGATCATCTTACTGCCCGAAAGAAAGCTGCACTTCGAGTTCTTCAGAAGATCCGACACTATTTCGAGCGTATCATTTACTGTTCAGTTGAATGGGAAGGGCTAACTGGGATACCCTTGTTGGGCACAAATTCAAGCGAAAAACCGATCAGAAAAGCCGTCAACAATTAGGTAGTCTAAATCCGAGAAGGCGTAAAATGGTTACAATTCACTGCGACTTCTTCGCAACAGACGCAACGCCAGAGATCATGGTGTGACAACAGAGGACGGATACAGAAGTCGTGTTTACTGGATAATGTGTGTTGGTTTTCAGTGTTTCTTGCTAAGTAAACCTAGGATCAGTACGTTCTGTGAACAAACGAAAAACTTTCATATGACTAGATTTTTATATCTGTGGTTGTAACGTATTTCTGTCATGTCGTTTTTTGAAGATGTGAATGACTGGTGTTAAGTGTTAAATTTGAGGCACATCTTTAACCTCCACTATACAGCGAAGGTCAGTTTGGGCCATAACTTTTCGTTACCACTTTTGAAAACAGCCGTAAAAAGAGAACCCAAATCTGAAATCGCAAAACCACCTCGATATTCGACAAGGGTTTGTCAAGGATGACACAATTAAACATTATACCGCCGTTGTCTACACATGAAGGATCCGGACCCGACCAGTTAAATTGCCCCATAGAATATGTTAAGCTTGCCTTTCAAGTTACCGTGACAAGCTGTGGGTTCGTAAGCCAATTTTTTTGATAAACAACATGAAACTAAGCAGGAGACTTACTTTGTTGGTATAAGAACAGATGCAACAGCGTTGTTCCAGCTGTGTCCTGTTAATGATAATTTAGAGCTTTCCGTTATTTGATAAGATAAGTCTTTGTTGTCCATCTATTGCATTTCCTGATGTGTTAGTTCTGATAAGATGCCATACTCGTTTTCATGAGTCTTATAAATATACTTGATTAGCTATGTAGTGGCGAAAGGCGGCGTCTGTCGTTGGGTGTGTGGTCTCTTGATAACTGGAATAGAGTTGTTTCGACTTCAGCGTGAAATCTCCTGGTTACTTTGGCTGTGATTTTGAGTAAACGAAACGTTCTATCACTTATTCGCTCTCTTATGAAATTTAGGTTAGGGCAGGTGATTTATCTGAACATCCTATACGATGGAATATTGTGGTTGCGGTCCCTCTATTATTAACTTCTGTATTTATCTTCTGTACACCCTGTGTTCGATATATTACTGTAGGGTTATGGCGGTATAATGTATTTTTGAGTGTATCTTGTAGTTTTACCATTAAATTTTTAAAAAAATAGACTCTCATAGAATAGTATGACATTATGCAGTATTCCAGGCCGGACGGAATAAATTGTCTAGCTCGTAACCTCTGTCTGTCGTTTTCTTCGTCTAATGTTTAGAGCTGTAAATTTACCGCTTCTTAGACGTTAACCTAGCCAAATTAGGCTTATCTGAATGCGAAGTTCTATACATATCAAATTGCGCGCAACATGCTTTTATTGATATCATTCTTCATTTGCTCCTGAACAAACTAAAGTTCCGTGATTCTTGATATTGTTGATTGGGACATTCCTAGTGAGTTGAGTTTTACATTTCAATTCAACTACTGCTATTTGCAATTTGCTGGATAAATCACCCTTTTTTTTACTATTCTCCTCACTATATTTCTATATTCGTAATGGTCAGTTTAATAACCCTGATATTCTACCTTACTTTTCTAATGTAGTCGCCGGAATGTTTCCTATCGTTTCTATCACTAAGTAACAGTGCATCACATTTTATATTAAATGAATCGAATTGGTCTGTCAACAAGTCGTGTAGACAAGAAAGTAAGGTTGATGTCGTGTTTCAAGGAAGCACGTTATGGTTAATCGACTAGCACTCGCAAATCGACGAAGTTCACTTTGCTTTATCCGTATATATTCATGTTGACTCATGTGACACGCTTTGTTCTGTTTATGTCTACATTGTTCAAGTTATATATATTCGACCATTCTATTACCTGCATCGTGTGACCTCCTTAGTGGAATATAGATCGGATAAGGCAATCCTCACATTATCAAGAAGCAGGATAAGTTGATTACCGCCCAAATCTTCGGTCCACTCTTCTTCTCCAGAAATGCTGTTCCCGTGTGAGTACCGCAGACTGACAATTTCGGCAATTCGCGTCAATAACCGGGTTAAACTAAATGCTGCCCACAAACTACATCGCTGTCTGTGCTAAAACGCGTGATTTAATAAAATCAAACCCCGTGAAATACAAGGAGTTATTGCTTCCCTTCACTGTTATCACTGTTGTCAAACACCGAAAATCAAACCCAGTCACTTATTTTCCTGAACAGGCTGACCAGTTTGTACGTCCACACTACCAGCAAACACAGAAAGTTCAAATGTTTATTCCATCTCAAAACCTCAAAGAAGTGGTCGTATGAACGGTTTTCGACAAAATACGAACTTTTGTCTCCAGAAGAAAATAAACCCTTTCCCTGGCACAAATCAATAAACGTGAATCGAATTGCAAAGTTTGATATTGCATACTTAATCTTTCAAAATGTTCCAGTCGATCGGGCACCGTCTGCTTCAAATGATTTCAACATATGTAATAAATCGTTCACACATCGTTTGTCAGCTCAACTGACAAAGTCGTTTGCTTGAAAATTTAACTTTCGTGGCTATTTGGTCTGTTTTTGTAAACGCATCTTTCATGTTGTCTACATACTGGTGCTTCAGGCTTGAAAGAACTCATAGTCATGGTTGTCTCCGAGTTCACACTTAGTGATAGCAGAAAGTGTTTCTCCTGTAGTAAAACTTGGAGGCTGTGTATTGCACAGCGCAGCCTCAGTGGGTGATTCACCGCATACTGTCATTTGCAAACTGCAATGGTGTAAACTCGGAGCAAAAACAATGACAAGTAATTTAAAGTAGACGAACAGAAGTACATTGAGCAATCCGCTTTCAAAGTTGTTAAGGCCAAACAAGCGTTACGACAGTTGTCAACGTGAATAGTAAACTTGTAACCGAAGTATTCTGAATGTATCATTTAGGTTATGATCTGCATGGAAGAAAAAAACATTCATTTTCAAAGTCTCCAATATCCAAAAAACATCTACTTTCTCACAATGTGATGAGCGAAGAAAACACTCATTCATATTGAATTGAGGATCGACAATTAGCGTATGCTAAGCAAATGATGATACTAACTACTTAAGACAGATTTGAAAGTTCTGTGCGGAGCCTCGACAGATTCTTGTTTGTACATATTAATATGTCTTTTTACCTGACGGCTTGTTTGTTCTGCCAGTGTATGTGAAAAGGCACTTACACCATGGCTGCCAATCTGACTTCTTTCTGAGTTTGTGTCAGTTGGTATTCAATCGATACCAAAGTGATTGCTGTTCGCATCGTTACTTTTGTCATATTTGTGTCGTATGATCTGATCCTTCGGTGTTAATAACTAACTAGGTGACCACATGTTGAGATTTCAATCGAACAGTCTTAGTTTGCTTAACGGCGGAGAAAAAACTGTGTCCCACAGACTCCAAACAGATCATGTGAAGCAGCAGACTTATCGAATTCTTTCTCTATAAACCTGCGACTCATGTTACATGTTGCGGAGTGTTCATAAAAGTTTACACATTCTTGCAGGGTGACCCAACAGACTCCTTGCTTTTTGGGTATATTATTTCGTTTGTCTCCCCTTGCATGGTAGAATGACGAAGCAGTTTACACATGCCATACTGGCATAAAAACAAGGTCCAACCAAGGTCCACTCATCTTCAAATCTGGTTTCTTCCGACTAAATTAAAGAAATTTTACCACTAGATATAGAGCAGTCCGATTTCCTAACGGTTAACCGTGACTGTTATAGTGGTATTGACTACGATCGGAGCTTTTTCAATATAATACAAAAGCTAGATGTAACTTCGAATACATTCGACTCTCACAGCAGCACTCAAATTTATAACCATTGCTATATTCACCTTGTCATTGGATAACGCAAGCATTTCACTGCCAAGTGGGTCAGGCCTTCGAATTATTGGCTCCAGGTAGGGTTCTCAGAGTAAATACCACTTCTTGTTTTCCTGCAGGTCGAACTTTCGAGTGGGCAATTCCTAGTCGGGTCTCTCAAGCAAACCTCAAACACAGGCAATTTGCGACTGAAAAGTATCAGAAATTATCACTTTTCCGCTACTGACTTTATTTATACAATACGACTTCCTGCTTTTGTTTTGTTGCCCAATATTTCTGTCGTCCTTTTATTCCTAGGTGCTGATTGCTTTATAAACCCAAGACAACTGGAAGACATTGACGCATTTACCGTCCACCCTACAGGATAAGTTGGTGGGTGAGCTGCCTTCTTGAGTAGTGTCATGAGTCGGGGATTCAGTGTGTTATATCTCGGGGAAACGTATCTACGTATATAGCGCCGCTATTTATCTGAGTTTACTTCCTATCTAGTTTTTTATCTTAGCGCTTCTTTCTCAACGCCTTTGTAAAGTCGAATCCAAAACCCTGGTCAAGCTGGAATGGGAACTAGATTGAGTTCGAGAGCAGAACAAGGTATAATTGACTGATTTCTAGTGAACTGTCGATTATGTGCTGTCGGGCTTTGTGCACAGAGGAAAAGCTGTTGACTCAAATCAGCAATACACGACGTACCCTTTACGTTGGTGCACGCTCCGAAAAACACTTGTTTAGATAATGTCAAGAATGCGTTCCATGTTGCTGTCGTCGAATTTCTCAAGCGGAGGAAACGCTCACACCCAATCTTATTAGCTTCAGATTTGAATTATCAACTTGGTTGTTCGTCTTCAACTAAGAAATAGGTGGGTGGTATGTTTAGTGTCCAGGCACAACGCACTGACAATGGTGAAAGACTGCTGCAGCTGTGCTTATCTCATGGTCTCCATATTTCGAGCACCGCATTTCAACACAGGAAGAGGCACTGTATTACATAAAAACTACCAATGAAGTAGCGACTGTAGACTCAAATCGAGCGTATAGCAGTCAGTTACAGTTGACACCATCCAGTTAAAGACTGTTGGGCACTTTGGAGCAATCACCTGAATCCGCAACGTAATATTGTGCCTGTTCATTTCATCCGATAATTTGTCGGATAGGCATACACTCGAAAATGTGAGATTATGAACGCGAATTCGAACGAGGAGAGTGCAGTGCATGCTAACCTAGAGATGGTGGAATATATTATCCAGGTCGAGTTATATGAAAGAACCTAACAAACATTGGAATGAAATCGCAGCAGTTGTGAAGAGGTGTGTTCTGAAGATACACGCCGACTTAGATTTATATCGCGTAAGTAAACCTTATAAAAAAGCGTCGCTCGGTTCAACCCAAGTTCCTATTGTGAAGCCAAACATGAGGAACTTGAATGCAAACAGACCGGTAGCTTGTACAACGACGATGAGTATCATTTGGTAAACGGTCAAAAGGGTTAGAGAGTAAGCTTTTTGTCTAGGAAGACTGAAATGCCAATTTCCCCGATTCGTGATTGTGATGACAGTTCAGTCAACACATGCTTGGACCTAGCTGAAAAAGATGGTTTGCTATTCACCAGCCCGTCGCGCCATCACGCGACCGGTTGGCTGAATGTGTTGAAGAGTAATTTCCCTGACTTTAACTGCACTATGTAAACGACGGTGCTAAAATGGTCAGTTAGTGAGTTCAGAGCGGTCATTCGGTAGTAGAGGAAGTGGGCTCGAAGGTTATGTTCACGAGATATAACACGAACCAACGCTTTTTTCTTTGTTTTTTCAAGAATAGTGCAGAGATGTTAATTTCAGAATTGACAGAACGGGTTGGTAAACATTGGTGATCGGTGTTGATCAGCAGTTATTCCCGTTGCAAAACGGGTCGGACGTTTTTTGAAAACCACAAAGACATCGGCCTCATATCTATTGCGTCCAAGTTAACCTTTGGTCTTGTGTTACATCGGTTTACTAAACCTAAGAAGAAACAGATACGTAACGAACAAGCCAGGTTCAGATTAGGTTGGGGATTTAATTACAGCAATTGTACTCCACGACTGGTTTAGAAAAAACGGCGGTCTCATAGACAGCCGATGGAACTAAAGGTTGCCTCGGTTTGATTGCTAGCAAAATTCTCTGTAACCCTCCTCCAAAAGGGAGCTCCAGATAAGTATGTAAATCTCGGAGAATCCATACAACTTAATATTGAGTTTCTTCCAGAACTCAGCTTACTGGTAAGTAGTATACGAGTTTGGTTTTCTTGCCTAATCCCACTGCCGAAAGCAAGCAGATAGTAAAGAAAAAGGTGCGTAACCGGGACGGTTTGTATGGAATGTGTATTGCATCCTCGGAGTGCATAGTGTTGCCTCAACATTGCAGTATTCCCATTATTAAGTTTTTTTAATGAAAAGAATCCGCTTGAGACCACAAAAGTTTCACAAATTTAAATGGTCTCGTCCGTTTTTACTATTACATATGAAATATTTGGGCAAGTTGGAAAAATATGTACAACATTGCCAACCCGCGGTGTCAATACGTTCCGGTGGCCGTTAATACGTAGGGCATATGATGCTTCTGTATGTTCCGTTTTGCTCCATGATTCGGAGAAGTGACATATCTGTGACGTAGACACCAAGAAGTTGTGGTAGTTTACCGCTTCGAGCAAAATATGGTAGGACATCGGTTGGTTGAGTAACAACGCATGTTGGCCAAGCAGCAACGTGACCAAAAAGTATGAAGACCCTAACGATACCTGTTCAGTCAGGCGGAGGACCTCGTGATCACTTAAGTCTCCTGTTAAGAAAGCTGTCAAAGATGGCAACAGTCCTAAGTCAGTAGAGTGTCCACATCCAAAATATTGATGTCTAGCTCTGTTTTATCTAACTCTCTCCTTCTTAATTTTCTCCTTCCTCTGGGATATTCCAAGATGATGATGCAGTGAGCGGCAGCTCACATTAAAGTACTTGCTGGTCAAGTCAGTGGTGGTTATAAATGGATGATAGTACTACATGTTAACAGGCAACCAGCACCAGTCTATTTTCCGTCCATTCCAGCACCCAGACTACTAAGAGTGATATGCTGAGTGCAACCAAGAAATACAGACAGCCAAATCTTACTTATATGACAGAAAATTTACTCACAACTTTCAGATGGTACCAGATTTCGCACATGGAGACGGGTCTTAGGATACCGTACCCGATAATCCTGAGTCTTATGGTATCCTCAGATATGTCGTTCAGCCAGCAGAACTCTGAGAGTTTGAGTTGCTCCTCTAACTCCACGGACAAAACAAAGTGGAATGACGACCGTAAGAACAGCATAAACTTAACCAAATCCGACCAGTTTTCCCCAAGGGAAATCAACAGATCCATTAAGCTGCATTTGCGTAACTAGTGCTGCGTTGTCACATCCATTATACAGCTATTTAGACATGTGGCACCACTTCCACTAATGATAGAGGTTCTGAGAAATGAGACGCTTTAAAGTCGTATAGTTTGGAGCTAACTGTAATCTGCCATAAAGCAGCTGATAAATAAGAAAAAAGGATTATAACATATAAAGCCGCGTCACGTCACTATCACCAATCTACGAGTGTCACTGGTACAGCGCACTATAATGGCAGCTGGCTGAGAATATCTGTGGTAGATGTCCTGGCTATTCTGACCTTTCCAGAAACTGGATGGTTTGATTATTCACCTAAATAATGTGAACTTTAGACATTCGAGGGCCATATCAGTCAACGGTCATTTGCAATCTGAAATCATATGCAAGCCTGATTCTGCAAAGCCATCCTAACTTCAATTTTTGGGTGAATTTAACTGCCTCAAGATCGATTTCAGCGTTATCATGGTCCATGCTTAATGTACAATGCAGTTGTGGATACTTACTGAACCGAAAAGGTCCGAATAAGTACACGACGGAGAGCCCTTTGAAATCTTTCAGGCATGATTACATTCTAACCGACTAAAATCACAAGTCGTTTGACTGGCAAATCAAAGTTCTTCTCGACACTAGTAATCAGGGTCTGAATGCATCTGAACTGGCGACCAATGTAAGGATATTCTTTTTCATCGGTAACTCCGCCGGGAATTTTAATATAGTGATTTATATACCTTTGACTATGAGGTTTGACGATCTCCGTTGACATAATGCCACAGTTTATCTGTTAGTTGGTGATACGTCGTGGACATTGTCACCAAGGTTGAACACAGATAGGTTCCGACTGGAAGACCTACAGGACCCAGACATATAAACGCAACGCATTGCTGCAAAAATAACCGCTGAAGTCATCGCAATCTATTGTGCACGTGAAACCGCTGGAAAGAACTAACAAGATAGTGCGAGAATCGTTTGGTTCATAACTGTGCAACAACATCTATGGGGAACGCTGAACATCTGTAACAGCTGCCTGTGTTCAATCCAACTTCATTCCACAGAATTGTGGTTCCCTGTACGAAAAGCCATCCTGCTGCGGTTTCCGGTCCCGACCTCGTGTAATTGATAGCAACGTATAACGTCTTACCTGGCTAAGATGAAGATGATTCAGTTACGGACGTCACTGGGACTATTCGGGACAGTATTTTTAATTATATTGCTGTGGCTTTTTAGACAGAACGTTTTGCAATCAAAAATTAAAAAACCAGATAACACAATAGAACAGTATGTAGCCTAATGGATCATAACTACCAAATGAAATGCGTGAAGCAATGCGGAGTTAGCTGTGAGAGTGCATGTTGCATTATATTTTTAACATATTCCTAATCGCGGGGTTATCGATTGGAGTTAACAGACAGTAACTGTGTCTCCTCTCGAGACGATCGGGCAACCTGATCATTACTCACAAGCGAAAGTGGTTGAGCGTTCACATATGATAATTCGGTCGTGCCTAATGTGAGGTCAATGGCGCAGTGGTAAACACGGTTGCCTCATGAAAGCATGGCCGGAGTTCTAGTCCCGGCAGTGGCAAGGATATGCACTACTGACGAGCTCTAATGAGAGCGAAACTCGAGTCTAGTGCTTCTTTTCGAAAGGGGCCGACTGGAAAGTCTATGGGAATGCGACAGCTGCGATCAATTGTGGGTGATGTTCAACTTGAAAATATTCGTATTAAACACTCTTGAACAGATACCTGCTCACTTGGGCCTGTTCTGCCATCTTTACGGACCCGTTTCCTAATTCCTGTCTTTAAGGATTAAACCATATTCCGGTGTTTTTATACAAACACAAACATCTGCTGACTTTATCGCATCTCAGTTTATTCACAAGCATTCTCAAATAACGGCATAGTTTAAACGCGGTTACTCAGTAAATTAGTTTTGAGGTTTAAGTCATTTTTTTTCATGGGGTTCAGTAGTAATATCTCTCCGTCGTTCATAAGTTTAGTGGGATTAACAGCTTCAGTAAGTATGTATGAACGGCACAGCCTAGTAACAAACATTACGATCTGTTGCCCAGATGCAGGTAAACTGAGACAAGGTAATACATTGAAATGGAAACAGTTTGAGGAGTAAGCTTTAAATTTGTTGATGCTTTAAATTATTTTAACTATATCGCCAGCGTGTGATGCCATTAGTGTACGCCTTTGCTTTTAAACCATTAGTAAATCACTTTCTGTCATTTCTTATTTTTCTAAATGTAACGCATGAACACATAATAACTAATTATTTGCGAACTGTATCGTTGGTACACATAACACCATTATATTTCACTGAGTTTACTAATTTCAACCAGTTTTCCAAAAGCACATTTCTAGATTGTACAGATTACATGAAACTAAAACCTTTACCGTTCCACAACTTGCATCCACAATTAAACTAATCTTCAAATCAAGAAATGTTACAGTCCCAATTGTCTCGTGAGTATCCGTAAATCGTGAGATAAGTAAACTGAACATTACATCAATATTATGTACAATGTTTGCGAAAATATCCATAAGAAAGACGTGTACTGTCAGATCAGTAGTAAATGAAACAGACATTTACGATTTCCATGAAACTCACTTCTCCTGCAAAGCTTTCGTCCACACATCGATTGGCACGTTAAGACCGGAGCTTATACACATGGTAGGCAGATTTGGCGCTTCCAATGAATGTACAAAGATTAAATAATCGCCGGGCTTATACATTTCAGCTAAATACCATTCGACAGCACGACTTGCATGAGCACTACCATCCACAGGTAAACAAATACGTCTTTTAGCCGAAGCGGCTGTGGTGGACATTCTTCTATGTTCATCACACATTCTACTAAATAAACAACGTTGTTCTCCTCTGTTCCGTTTTCATATGAGATATGTTAAATATATATATATATTTATACATATGAGTGCGTGATTGGCCAATATTATTAGTTGCTTCTATATTGCGCCTGATTGGTGCAACTTTATTGATTTGTTTAATTCCACCATGCATGAACAGGCACGTGATCGTTAGTCCATTGCTCCGGTATTGGGCGTGTCTTCAGATTACTGGTGAATTAGGTAATGCTCGTGATGTGAATTCCTTTATTTACCTGTCTGTATGAGTTGAGCATTCAAAATATGCGCATAGTTTTACTTATCAAATCATGCTAGTCTGATTTCGAGAGAATATGTGGACTCATCCAGGTAGATCGTGGTCGTTTTTGAAGTTGTCGACAATTTAAGGAAAAGGGCCGACAAGAAAGTCTATGGAAATGTGACAGCTGAGATCAATTGTGGACGACGTTCAATTTTTACAAAAACTAAATTCCCCTACTCTTCATCAGTAATTTCATGGCTGTTTTTGAACTGCCAATGAAGGCTTCAGACTGTATTAATCTTTTTCTTTGAACGAGTTTTCAGGACAACATAATTATTGTTTGAGCGAACTGTGCTTGAAGATAATCAATGGTCAATAATCCTTAGCTATGGTTATTTGTAAATTTCTTTTGGCTAAATCAGAAGCCTCACTGGAAAAAGTGAATCACTTACGTCTCTGAAAGCTTTAGTCAGGCAAATCCTGAGTGTTATGGTCATTTTTAAATGTCATCATTTAACCGTGTAGGAAGAAAGGTAAATAGATGAAGTTGAATACGAGAAATCATATCAGAAGAGCTCAACAGTAATTAACATCGTTGAGTCGCTTAATCTTCTCGACATGTTAGCTATAGAAAATGGTTTATTGAAAAACAACCGACAGTGTACATCGCTGCTTAAGATCTCCTCGATGCGAATAACTTTCATGATCTAAAGATGTGTCCTATTCAGTTGACACATTGCTCATATGCATAGTAGGATATTCTTTCAAAATATCAAAGCTTTCTATTACTGCAACACGGTGAGTGATAGCGCGTTGATAGGGAAGCAACTTCCAAGAGAACACAACTGTCCAATCCTGTAGACGTTTCAAATAGACCAGCCCATCCAATGGTAAACTTTACCATCAAGTGAAAGGTTAAAAAAATCAATGTTTGCCATACTAAACGTCCACTGTGTAGCTTTTAATATATGTAAGTTTAAAAACATGCGAAAGGGGTCTTAAGGGTGAAATATCTACTCAATGTAATTCTCTTTGACAATTCCGATATCATGATCGTGTTGGGAATATTGGAGAGTATAGTAAGTCTATTTGGTGTTCTTGGTGTTTATCTGTTTCTGGAACTTGGCGTGCACGTCACAAGTGTTTCGATCACGTGACATTACCACTTCAAGGGGAGTTGAATCTACAGCCTTGAGGTTGAAGAACAATACACGTTTAGCAGGATCACTGAGAAAAATTCTTATTCAGACAAGCAGTAAGCATGTAGGTCTATTCCGGAAGTTTGGTTCTTCTCAGCCGGCTCAATAGATGAATGCAGATTATCCAATAAAATCTAAGTCAGTGCTTGACAGCTAATCGAACTGAACTTAATACAGTCGTACTAAACAGTCACCACGTGATTGAATATATCAACATGAACAAATCAACGATAGCACCTGTCACAGAATATTGTTGACGAAAGGTGAAAAATTTATGAACCCATCATAGATTTATAGAGAACGTACATCACGGATTTTGTTTATCGCAGTTCAAAGCACTATGCGCTCGGACCTGTACACACGGTTAATGTCACCATTTTGAACGACGGAACTAGTTATGTGAATACACCGTTGGAAACTACCATTCAAAACCAATTCTGTGCCATGTGTTCATTTATGGCCTAAGGTTTCAGACGTGTTGACCTTGCATAAACTTTGTGCATTCATGAAGGAAACTTACTTAAAACTTCCGGTGAGTAGATTTCCATTTACATAAATTTGTACTTTGGAAATCAAAGAGGTCAAATGTGGAAGACTGTGTTGTTCGTTGCATTCATGGTCATTTTTCGAAAAACATTTGCCCAAGCCACAACGAACAGAGGGCACTAAAATCTCGGGTTCCATAACGTTTCCATTCTCCTTAATGGCTTATATCTCTTGGGTTAAATTGGAACTAAAATATTCAGGCTTTAATGGTCGACACTGAAATATCATCGTGTTTACGTTGAATTGGTAGTGTAACAAATCCAACTTAGAATAAACAAACATCAAAGGCGGGGTGTCAAACCGTTTTGATGTTATCACTCACTTCATGGCACTTTTAAAGATGCCGCAGTTGCGTGTCATGCAGTGACCACAGGTCATGAACTTGACTTAGCAAACACCAATCTACTTACGAGGTAGGTTTAATTGCATTCTGACATATTGACAGCAACGACAAGTGCAAATTTGACGAACACCAACAAGGTTGTATATAAAAATGTTGATTTTGACATTTCAAGCCAAGTGCAACTTAGTGTGCATCGGTGAAACCTGTCACCTCAGTGACTGGACGAACTGACCACACAAAAATCGTCATTGTAACTTAAAGTTGACAAATAAAAATCTTTTGAAAATAAGGGATGGCAAAAATAATTAATTACATAGCCGACTTATTTAGTTGATCTCAATATGTTCACTCTTGTTATGAACACCAGTGCACAGTTCAACAGTGAGTTGGCTTAACTCAAGACATATTCAACCTCTGTGATAATATCACATTAATAAGGCCTAGAGAATAAGCTCGTTTTCAAAGATTATCAGGGTAAATACGCAACATTTGTGTCACAATTTTTCAAGAAAATCATTGCGGGATTAAATCGACAGCAGGTGGGTTTAATGAGGTCAGTCAAGTGACTGTTAAGCTGTAATCAAAACGCACTTTGAACAGCGAGTTTTGACAAGCTTACAGAGTGAGGGGTAAGCCAAGACAGTTCCAAATACTAGATGGAAAGGTTGTTGGATACAAATAGGTGGGATGTAAAGGCGGATTTTAATGGCTTCAATTGTCGATATACTCCCAAATCTCATCGTCTTCGACCGAATGATCTTCATACGGTAGAATAGGCAAAATGCTTCTGAAACGCTGACAGATTGATTAAAGTTCGTCAAGCATGATAGTACGGCGCTTTTGATTGGCATCGTTACTCCACCGTTGAGTCGGACTGGATGTTGCTCGTGAGCCGTTTAAGTAAGATTCTACTTGTGCGGCCAACTTGGTGGGGTCCACAGGAACAACCGAATGAGTGTATGGAGAACGACTCTGTGGGTCGGGGAAGACAATTTTACCTATTATGACTAGCACACCGGTGGCTCTTTTCATATCACTATACGAAGTCGTCGATTGCCCACCTCGCATCTTACCCCAGTCGGCTGAAGCACTGAAAGCACGTGTGCGGCAAGGGGGAAGAATTGGATGAAATTTTCAGTACATAGCTTTACTGCCTCACTCTATGTACTCCCGCGAACCGCGATACTTATTCCGCCTTACCCTCCAATAAACTTCCTCGCCCTAACCTCACTGGCATTTGCCAGTTATCGCCAATGTATTCGTGTAACCGAATGCAGACTTTGACGTCAAAATATCCGCAAAAGGTTTGCGTTGTATATTTTTGTTGACCACTCTTTAGAGCCTCAAATTAACATCGCATTAACATGTGCCTTGTATATACCATCCTTATGTATACCATTATATGCCATTATTCCATTATTCCATTATATACATCGATATCATTGCAAGAATGCATTCAACTCACTAGGTTTAATCTAACTTGGCAAATACTACTCTATCTGTGAACTTACGAACTGCCATTTCATGGACTCTAGTTACTGATGTGGCTATTTATCTACACTGATTGGTCAACAACTCTCACAAATTCATTGTCTAACATCAGGTCTACGCATTTGCTACACACTGCTTTAAAGCAGACCCATAAGTACGTAACACGAAACGAGACGTCGGATGATGTTTTCTGTGCTGTTTGGAAATTGTCATCAAACAACGCACTGAAGATCAGCAGTCTTCCACTAGATGAGGGTTCTACATCGATGTTTTGTAGGTACAGTAGGCAGTCCTCCAGTACTTCGCTTGACAGAATTGGACAAAACTTGCTAGTATTGGCGAAATGACAACTGCAACGCAACCTCCTCACGGGCTCCTTTGCCCGCTTCACTAAATATCCTGGCTTCAGAGGCGACTTGGCCAAACAACTGCTACAATCAGGCCAATGAACCAGATTAACCATCGCATTCTCCAATGTCTCCACGAAGAAACCATGAAAAACAACGTCCTATCTTCAAACTGGGTCATGATCAACAATGTCCAACTTTCTTTTAACTATGTTGGTATATCTGCATCAACACATCTGTTCGCCTCGTTTACCTTGCGACACAGTCGAGCCGTTCCAGCCGTGTGTTCGTTGGTTAGCCCAAAGTTTTCCAACATTCGTCAATAATTCCAGTCAATTTCTGACTCGAGTTTAAGTGGATTAACTTGCTTGACTCACCTTTTTCTTCGACTGATCTACTATGAGAACAGAGCCAAGTGATCGCTAACGTGTTTACTATCCTGTTCGGTTGGTCAGTGATCAGCCCCATTTATGCGCCATAAGGACAAACGGCCTGTTGAAGAAAATTCGAAAAACCGGTTAGCCAGCGAACCAGTCATTCACATGAAATTTATTTCCCCGTATTTCAAGCTCAGAAAGTGTATCGTTATACTGTGTGCACTGTGATTGCTAACCTGCGGTTGGCTTTAGATTTCTGTGGTGCACTTGGACATTCGAATTGACAGCAGACCTCGTACATCTGCGTGGATGACAACTTTGCTCAACGAGGTCGACAGAGTGTTTAAAAGTGTACGCCACCCAGTTGGATAGCTGCTGGTTGATCAGGTTCATCTACTGAGCGTACACAGGGTTCAGATTGGGTGCAGCAGTTTTAGAGGCTTCGCATTGGGTACAGTTCATTAACTACCGCATTTCAGAAAGAACACCGTGTGATACGCAGTCATCAGCGTAAGCTTGGAATACCTCTCACTTAGGAGTGACGAAATTCGATGGGATGTTTATGGAGCAGGATGTAAACGAAAATGACCGTAGGCGACCAGGCTAGCTTCATTCTTGCCCCAGTATAGACCATCAGCTGCCGCACAATATTCGATAGCCTTTCCAGTACTGCTACTGAGTGATGGGTAAGCACGCACACACATACCTCATAGACTGTCTCATCCGCGAAACACCACCGGGGTGCGCGTTTTGCTCTCAACGGGCAAGCTGGTGAACATCAAAGCGGACGTCTGAACCGTACCTCACCTTCTTTCCATTTCAGTTGGCAGCCAATTAGTGTCAAAGTGATTGCTGTTGGGTTAACTATCTTGTACCTTCAAACGTCTCAGCATTCCAAATCAACTGTGCGCACAGTGTCAGTCTGAATTTTGTTAACTAGACAAGCGGACATAATTATAAAATTCTTATCACTTCTTTTCTTCTTTAAATTACGGTATAAGCTGCGGAACGCTATAATGCTGAATGAACATAACTACAAAACCTTTTAAAGCTCGCTCTGCAGGCATACAGTTCGTGCGACGTGCAGCGGAGCGAACAGAGTCTAGAACGATGACCTTGCCAACGCTTTACCGTTTGCGTGCTTTACGTGCTTTTTTCCCTTTGGTCCGCTACAAATTACTTTGTTGACATATCCCAAGAAAAGTCCCGCGATAACTGAAAAACTCATATCCCAAGATAAAAACGTGGCACCCGCAAATTTCATAGGCAATTTTAGAACAGTGAATTCCGAAACGTTGTATTGCATAATTTATACCACGACAGATTTTGCTTCTTTCGATGCTACAGTAATCTCTGCCACCATGACCCGAGCATACAAACAGCCTGTTTCAGCCAGTGCCCATACTTGTTGTTGGAGCACCGTCAGCCGGACACGCCCAAAGAGTTCAAGGTCATCTGCATGATCATAAACCCACAACTTTGATTTGCCGAGGCGATTACTATCGGAAAGAACAGGCCTAGCCTGTGAATTCAACAAGAACTGCTCGTCACCCTCTCCTTTCCCTGACAACGGTAGGGTTTGCGCACTAATATGCGATCGATAGTTCATTGTAATTTGTTTTCCAGTTTGGTTGTGACTTGATAAAAGTTAACAGCCTGTAGTAAGCTTTCGGGTTAATATGCAACAAAGTCTGGCATAGCAAAAACTGTGCAACATAGCCTTTCCTACTTCAGTTTTCAAATTAATCACGGGATAATAATGCTTTACGTTTAAACACTTTTTATTAAGAGAATCGACCGATTACCTATCCCAATTATTTCAACTCCGACTAAGCTGCTATTTTGAAGTCAGCATTTTGTCAATCTTATAGTACCAGTGTTTAAGTGCAAGTGTTCTTTGGTTTCGGTCAGTGTGACAGGCTAATCCAAAACGGATGTCGCCAATCACGTGAGTGATATAGATGGCAGCTCTGTCATTTGGGACAGTCCAGGGAGGCTGTAACCTAAGCCAAAGTGGCAAAAGTTGCCCTTAGCTCCCCACTAAAATATTGGTGACTGAAAGACAGTTTCAGATGCTGCTGACAAGTAGATGAAAACAACCAAACTAGTCAGAGCCGAAAGATAACTAGCACATGCTAATGCTTAACTCCCCAACGACTGTTCGCGGGAACTATAAGCATAGCAGACATGTCAAGACAATTCCTACAGACTGTTGAAACAGCTTGCCTCATTTAGTACTTCGACTAAACCTGAGCAGAGATTTTTGGGATGTTATGAGAGAAACCGAACTAAAAACTACATTAGCAAAACAGCTGGTGTGGATTGAACTCTCGTGACAACAGATTAATCAATCTAGGATGAGCAGTCCAATTTGAATCCATATCGATGTCCACAGGGACAACTGGATTTTGTTGAATCAGGTTAACAAACTAAACAAAAAGAGAAGGGGTGTTTGTGCCTTCGTCCAAACTGTCTTTTCTGTAGATCGTTTGAGCAGTTCTGACATTGAAAACAAGCAGCAAGACAATGAGATCTCACGGTTGCTGAAAGGGAGCAGTCCAGTTTTCTGGAAACGCACGTGAACATGTGTTAAACATCTGTTCATTCCATACCCATTCCGGTTAATAGTTTTCTGAAGATATTTTCAATTCAAAATATTACTAACCAAACTATAGTCCCTTGGCCCACTCTTTACAATGAAACATCCTGTAGTAGTACTACACTGGTCATGGATCGACCATTAGACCTACTTCCCACGAATTTTACAACACTCTACAGAAGCTACCCATCTGTAAAGATGTCTGAAAATGTTTATGATCACTTTCAGCGTTCTCATCTTTGGCAGCGAGATATTTTCCTTATCTTGATCTAAGACTCTGACAAGGGCCAACAAACGTTTAATTTAAACCACTCTCCGATGGGTCAACCTGGAAAGAACATAAAGAGGTTAACTTGAGTGCACGTTATATTAGGATTTATTTCAGACAATTGTTCAAATAGTAGAGCCTCTTCTACCCAAAGCAAACTGAATAAGTTCTGTATCAAAGTCGGTCTATTTAAATCGTAAGCCAATCAAAACAGTCAGTTATCTGGTGCATGATGGTTATCCAAGGTAATGTAAACCAACTGACCATAACTGTATATAGTTAACAAAGTAAGCAACTGAGATTTTGGCATAGTTCTTCATCTGGACAGCCGTCTAAAGACGAACACAGTAGACAACCCATCTGTTCAAATTGTATCTGAAAATATACAGTGCACCATCAACTATAATTCTACAACAATGAGTCCACTCAGTACAGATTATCGACCCCCGCCTACTTCGTCGATCAACGATCCGCACCTTGGGGGCGTTATAAATAAGTTGGAGTTCAAAATTCGTTTGCAAATCGTATTCATGGATGAAGCGAATTCATTCCGAAACCAGTGAGGTTCATGCCCTGTTGACGTCGTCCGTCTCCGATTTTTATAATGCAGTTGTGAACGCATGCTTGTTCTAAATGTCAGACATGCTAAACAGTGTGGTTTTCAGCACATACTCCACAAGTTTACCCATAATTAAGACAGGAAAAACAGTAAATGACGCTCAGGGCAAAAGCTTCTGATCGTAGTGATTGCGGGCTAATTTAGTTTGATTCATTCGCTGAGGTACAGTTTCTCTCGCTGATTTGATTGAAGTTTCAATCCGGAAGGAGAATGTTTGAACCTGACTATGGGTGATGTTATCCGAATCTGTCGTGGTCATGCTGGTAAATGGCCTACCAAGAAGTGTATTTGTAACAGGCCATTATGTATGGTAAAAACCGTAAAAAAAATTCCAAAGTTAACCCAAGATCTTTACATCATGAGTATCCGTAATAATTCACTATTAATTTCAAAATTGATATGTGTGAAACATTTTCACTGCTCTTCCATGCGAACGCTGTAGAAGAA
>LOND01000659.1:58203-68340 GCA_014220965.1 Paragonimus kellicotti | reverse complement strand
AAAGCGTTATTAGATTCTCACTTACTTAAGAAGTTGTTAGATTAGTATTTTGTTCTTTTCTATTAGATTAGTATTTTACTGTTCTCGGTATTCTCTGTAACCCCCAAGAGCGGTGCTACACCCTGTTTTCAATGACTGCCTTTCAGGTCAACAGAAAACCGCTGACATCGAAACGGACAAACTGACTGGATTCGGTGAATTGGGTCTCCAACCTTCGAACCCGTGAATTAAATCGCTGAAATAACTGAAAGCGCTTTAGTCTGAAGGTTATTCCGTGACCTTCGCGTTGTAAACCTTTTCAACGTCCGCTCACAATGCCTGTTGTCCTACCTTAGGACCACGTGTTGCTGATATATTAAAGTATATTAGTTGTATGCTTTTGGCTACGTGAACATCTAGTTCGTATTCAAACTTTATGAATGTCTGGATTCGTCGAATTTTCCCATGCCCGACCATCTACCTCCCTTGGGCTTCGCGATGGTAATCAATGGCTTGTATATTAACATTTCCTAGGTGAATTACATGAAGTTCAGGCCCGGATACTGATAGAAGATGCTGAAAATGTGGGTTGCTTTGCGCCTTTTGTTAAACGTTGCAGCACCGTTTCCTAGGAGAGCAGCTAACAAACTGTAATGGAAGGTCGTTCCAGTGAAAGGGGACTATTGTCTGGGTGGAAGCTAATACGGCTTTTTGTCGTTACTCCTTCGATAATTATCAACTGCTAGGATAAATAATTGCTGCACGAGTCCTGCGCTGAAGAAAAAGTGCGTGAGGATTAAGTCACCGCGGAGTCTTCGAAACTCAAGTGGGATAAAGATCAAGAATTTCAAGACGAGACTCGTAGGAGAAATGCCGCAAGCCAGTGACCATTTTAGTGGCTACTCGCTGGACACGTTCGATGGTGAGTATGTCCTTCTTCAAGCCGGTATATATGACTTGATCAGAATACTCAATCAGTGGCATTATATCGATCCCGTGCCAGTCTATGCGGGGAAAGGCTCTATCATCCCAAGAGTCCTAAATCCCTTTTTGCGGCCATCTGATGGTGATAAGAAAAAGATAAACCGGTCGACAGCCAAATCCCTAGGTCTTTTTGAGGTCTACTTTCGCGATATCTATTACACTTTGTGCACCACGTATCCCGAATAAATTTACGAAGTCGCCTGCGAGCAAGATATACGCACACTTGTCATTTAGATGGAGTCACCAGTCATCCAACCTGCACTTTAAATGATCAAGATTTTTCAGGCCGGGTGTTGGTTCTGTCGGGGTCCGTCGAGTTATTTTCGAGATGATTTTGCTTGGCTTGATTATTGCTGAGAGAGGTCTGTTGGATCTGCGTGAAGTTCGTCTGGTACGTTTGTCGTCTTTTGTCTGGTATGATGCGGAACGATGAATCCGTTGAGGTATGTTTGGTTTGTTTGTAAAGGTCGATCCTTAATTTGCACTTATTTGTCTTTGCTGCTTGCGGTTATGGTACAGACTTCGTCATGATCGCTACAGGCGATTGAGGGCAATTCATTCCGTAACGCGTACTCGACATTTCCAGTGGCGCTTATTCAGATGGTCGGGTTAATAGGACTTCCAAGTCCAGAAACGTCAAAACAGGCGACTGATAATATTGGAATTTATACGGTACTGTTTAATAAAATTACAACAAAGGTACTATCTCACCTTGAATGTGAATCAACCGGGTACACAAATTATCCAGCAAAGGAGTACAAAATGGAGCAACTAAGCACGTGTTCACAAACAGCCACCAGTCAACGGGAAATGACCTCATTAAAACAATCGGGTACAGATGAAGATGAGAACGTGTCAAACAATACCAAGAAGGAAGTTTTAACAGATAAACAATGATAGTTATAAAAAGTAAGAAAGTAAACATTTTATGTGCAGTTATGGTACAAAATTCGTCATGATCGTTTACTGCACACAGCAAAGACAACTAAAGGCAAATTAAGGATCGGCTTTTTACAAACAAACCAAACATACCTCAACGGATTCATCGTTCCGCATCATACCAGACAAACTTCAACAGATCCAACACTGTCCCTCAGTTTTGCCATCCTTCCACAATGAACTGCATTAATTTTCTTTATTAATGTTACTCAGTCTCAGCCATGTAAAATTGCAACTGCAAAGATTGGAAATTTTCCTTTTATGTCTGTCCTTAAACAACACCGATCAATGATATAGGGGTCCAGCGGGCCATACAGAACACTGCGACTTTGGATAGCGATACATTCTTGTTAAAACAAGATGGAAGCGGACGATCACATTATACGTTTAGTATTAAAACGAAAGTGAGGAGGCTCCTTCATGATGAAATGAAGCATTGAGCTGATGTTCCACTACCAAGAAGAAAACTATCAATTAAGCCACAGAGAAGGCTAGCAACGAGTATGTAATTACGTACAAAACAGCATCTCTAACACTGGTATGTATATTCTCCTTGATAATGATTTACAACCCTAATTTAATTAAAAATGGCCAACGCAGAAACGTGCTACGAATTATTCAAAATGCCGTTCATTATTCCACACACATAACGACGGTCAAGACAAAAAAATCCTAGGCAGAATATTTTCTGCAAGTAAAACGCATTATGTAGTTACCTTTGAATGTACCACAATGAAACAGATGTTGCACATAACTCTACAGGAAAAACACTAAGTGGACTAAGATCTGACGAATCGGTTGCATCAAATGATACATGTTGAGCGTTTTGTAAACAGCAGCGTTAAAGGAGCGACGCACCTCAGTGACTTCCAAGATATTTTTGAAATGATAATCCGTCTTCGGTTTTTGAAAATCGGTCGCTCCCTAGAACACCATACGGCATTCCAAAGTATGAAAACTGTCTTGCAAGTAATTAACCAAACAACCCGGTTCTTACTGGTAAAATTTTACTAGTAGGTCGGCGTTTTCGTTGTGCGCCATGTCGAAGAACAACGCGCTGTACGGTCACCCAAGAGCTTCCATGTTTTTGCTTGATTAGCGAGGCAGAAAAGTCTAATAAAAAATGTGAAATTATACACAGCCACAGCAGTGTTCTGTGTTATTATCATTCGATTCTAGTCTAAGTTTGCTGCATGAAGATAAGATACTATGTGAAAAACCTTGTACGACCGACTTGAGTCCATTACAGTAAAGTAATGTAACATCACTATCACACTGTAATAAAACGCGGACAGAACCAAGTGTATCGATGCTGGTCCGAGAGCTGATAACCGATAAACACAGTATGTTACATGTGTGTACTGAAGTATACGGCAGGAAGTGGGTAAAGTTGATTGTACGCTGACGCTTCTACCGCACTGCCCTAACTGGCGGAGTGATCACAGCAAAAATCTGTCACAGTGACAAACCTACGTTACACCGACCTCTTTTTTAATATTACAAAAGAAGTATTCTTAAGCGGAGCAAAAGAAAACTTCATATTTACTCAGTCAATTTTCCATGACCACTTCAAATCCTGTTTGTAAGCCTTCCCAACATTTTCTGTTGTCGCGAAACTAATCAGAGTATCTCCATCCTCGGTCAACGTACTCCTCGGTTCTTATTCAAGAACTGATGAAAACTTGTATCAGGGCTTTCGAGTCGAGTGTTTGTACGGTTCGCACTGAAAGACCGTATCACTAACATCACGCGGTGAGACGAAACAGACTCCTGTGTCTGACAACCCATGTTCTTCAAAATATACTGACGCGCGACTTAAACAGGTTTGGTATCCGCTTGCTTGCCAATCTTTCTTTGACCGATGAATTCATATTCATTCAGAATGTTGAGAGCTCTTAATTGGGTAATGTCATCCTTGGAGCACGTACCTTAAGATACTCATGCTAATTAGCATGCATGCAAACAGACATAAACGGCTTTCGCAAGAAATGAAAGACCTGGAAAGTTGTTTTCTTGAGTGAGTTGAATTCCTGGTCAGATTTAGTGGTAGTAACTGGAAGGTTCGAAAAGTACGCGACGCTGATCTGGTCCCAGTACCGCATTGTGTAAAGACAATCACATTGAAGTACAAATAACATAGAGAACTGATTGTAACAGACTTCTGAAACTTACTAAAAGCACCGAGTCGGCTACAACAACGAGGAAACAAATGAATTCAACACTTTCCGTAACACCACATGGTAGCCTGGGTCGCTGAAGATTATTTCTGAGGTTGGAATTCAATGTCAACGACGAGGGCCATTCAAAAAACGGCAATAGTAGTAATAAGCAAATAACTCCCCCGAACAACCGTCGAAACCAAAAAGAATGCAATATGTTGTAAAGATATAGACTCCGGTTATCAAGTTTGTGAAATATCGAACGGTGCTGCAACGTTTAACAAAAGGCGCAAAGCAACCCACATTTTCAGCATCTTCTATCAGTATCCGGGCCTGAACTTCATGTAATTCACCTAGGAAATGTTAATATACAAGCCATTGATTACCATCGCGAAGCCCAAGGGAGGTAGATGGTCGGGCATGGGAAAATTCGACGAATCCAGACATTCATAAAGTTTGAATACGAACTAGATGTTCACGTAGCCAAAAGCATACAACTAATATACTTTAATATATCAGCAACACGTGGTCCTAAGGTAGGACAACAGGCATTGTGAGCGGACGTTGAAAAGGTTTACAACGCGAAGGTCACGGAATAACCTTCAGACTAAAGCGCTTTCAGTTATTTCAGCGATTTAATCACGGGTTCGAAGTTGGAGTACCAGGTCACCCGAGTTCAGTCAAGTCGTCTGTTTCGACGTCAGCGGTTTTTGGAAAACTTGTCCAGGTATTCGACCTCAGCATCTACGCCGTTTATGATTGATTCAGCTCGACATAAGACACGGAAAGAGACAGAACAGGGTGTAACACCGCTCTTGGGGGTTACAGAGAATACCGAGAACAGTAAAATATTAACCTAATAGAAAAGAACAAAATACTAATCTAACAACTTCTTAAGTAAGTGAGAATCTAATAACACTTTGAAACGGTTCCTAGAAGAGCAGCTAACAACCTCTAATGGAAGGTCGTTCCAAGTGAAAGGGGACTATTGTCTGGGTGGAAGCTAATACGGCTTTTTGTCGTTACTCCTTCGATAATTATCAACTGCTAGGATAAAGAATTGCTGCACGAGTCCTGCGCTGAAGAAAAGGTGCGTGAGGATTAAGTCACCATGGAGTCTTCGAAACTCAAGTGGATAAAGATCAAGAATTTCAAGACGAGACTCGTAGGAGAAATGCCGCAAGCCAGTGACCATTTTAGTGGCTACTCGCTGGACACGTTCGATGGCGAGTACATTCTTCTTCAGGTCTGGATATATAACTCGATCAGAATACTCAATCAGTGGCATTATATCGATCCCGTGCCAGTCTATGCGGGGAAAGGCTCTATCATCCCAAGAGTCCTAAATCCCCTTTTTGCGGCCATCTGATGGTGATAAGAAAAAGATAAACCGGTCGACAGCCAAATCCCTGGTTCTTTTCAAGGTCTACTTTCGCGATATCTATCACACTTTTTGCATCACGTATCCCGAATAAATTTACGAAGTCGCCTGCGAGCAAGATATACGCACACTTGTCATTTAGATGGAGTCACCAGTCATCCAACCTGCACTTTAAATGATCAAGATTTTTCAGGCCGGGTGTTGGTTCTGTCGGGGTCCGTCGAGTTATTTTCGAGATGATTTTGCTTGGCTTGATTATTGCTGAGAGAGGTCTGTTGGATCGCGTAAAATTCGTCCGGTATGTTTGTCGTCTTTTGTCTGGTATGACGCGGAACAGTGAATTCGTTGAGGTATGTCTGATCTGCTTCTAGAAGGTCGATCACAACTTTGCACTTATTTGTCTTTGCTGCTTGCGGTTATGGTACAGACTTCGTCATGATCGCTACAGGCGATTGAGGGCAATTCATTCCGTAACGCGTACTCGACATTTCCAGTGGCGCTTATTCAGATGGTCGGGTTAATAGGACTTCCAAGTCCAGAAACGTCAAAACAGGCGACTGATAATATTGGAATTGATACGGTACTGTTTAATAAAATTACAACAAAGGTACTATCTCACCTTGAATGTGAATCAACCGGGTACACAAATATCCAGCAAAGGAGTACAAAATGGAGCAACTAAGCACGTGTTCACAAACATCCAGCAGTCAATGGGAAACGTCCTGATTAAAACAATCAGGCGCAAGTGAAGATGAGAACGTGCCAAACAATACCAAGAAGAAAGTTTTAACAGACAAACAATGATATTTATAAAAAGGAATAAGGTGAACATTTCATGTCCGGTTATGGTACACAATTCGTCATGATCGTTTATATACACAGCAAGGACAAATAAAGGCAATGAAGCATCGGCTTTTTACAAACAAACCAAGCATACCTCAACGGATTCACCGTTCAGCACCATGCCAAACAAACTTCAACAGATCCAACACTGTCCCTCAGTTTTGCCATCCTTCCACAATGAACTGCATTAATTTTCTTTATTAATGTTACTCAGTCTCAGCCATGTAAAATTGCAACTGCAAAGATTGGAAATTTTCCTTTTATGTCTGTCCTTAAACAACTTGATTCTTACCATACCTCTATCTGTGAACAGTCGCTTTGCTCCGACCCAACCAATGACTATCGTAACATTGAAGTCCTCCGCCTCTACTCTGATTGTCCGTTGCAATAACGGTACAACTTTGGGGAAAAGTGGAGACACTGGTGGACAGCGTTCTTCCAAGAGAGAGGTCCAAAACAATCCTGTAAAAGGAAACAATACAGACAAGCATGAGCCAAAGGCCCAGTAAGCCATGCACACGACTTACACAAACGGAAACTAAAACGGCGTCAACAACACAGCAGCACGCCTCGTCACACAATTCAAATTCATCCTGTGCGCTCTTGCTGGTTTTGACCGGACGTTACACTACGTGTTCAAATGACCTAAATTTCGTTTTATCTTCTCATATTATTGAGCAGTAACTAGTTATCCGGCCTGTTGCGCAGTCTCAGTCCTTTTGACCTTTCACATTCGTAATGGGAAATTCAAGTTTCTTGTGTACCTTTTTATTTAGTATCGCGGGAAATTCAGTTCGGGCGAGCGCCTTTTCACCAACTGTTTCGAAGGTGACTTATATTTCCAGCCGTTGGGTGCCGCAAAAGCAATTCACTTGATTGCCACATTACGCGTAATTTGATGTGGAATTTAATAGTTAGCGAGGGGTTTTACAATAAATTTTTGTAATGCCGTGTACAACAAAATTCAACGGTCGACTTGCGTTTGTTTCTTAAGAGGAATCTAGGTGTCTTTTTAACTCCTCGGGTGATTGCAAGCGAATTACCACACTGTATCCTACGCTGACGACTGCTAAATATCATTTCAAGTCGTCAGTACTTGTACTCCTTCACTAGTAAACCTAAACCCTCGGAAGATTTACCCACCGAGTCTAAAATTCGTGCAGGTCGTAGCAAGTACGTAATGGTGATCTTAAGTTTGAAAAGGCTGACTATTCGCACTGACCTGCGGCTTAAAATTGAATTCAAAATCTAGTTGTTTACATGACCAACGAGCAAGGTGTGTCGTGTTTTGTTCGTGCGTGTTGGCGTCGATCAATGTTGTCTCACCGAATACTGCTTTTTCCAATTACGAAAATAGACATTCTGCCTTTGCGTTTAAAACAAAAGGAGTGAAATTTGGTATCCTTTGCGAAAGCTACTTGTTCTATTTGCGGTGGTTGCGTAGCAAACCTGCGAAATAAATCTTCACGCTTTTGATAATCAAGTTCGACCGATGTAGGACGGCAAACAGGTGTTTAGAAGAGAAAATTCAGAGAAAAATAAAACAGAATAGCACAGAAACCAATGGCCATCTTTGATGGCATTGAATAAAGAAATGAGAAGACTTGGAGTATTATCGCGAATGCAAGATATCCACGTGTGTTATGATAATCATAAATAACGCGCCAGTTTTAATAGATCCTGAATCACGATGTATACCATAAAAATTGTTTCAACTTGTGTTCAGAGCTCTTCAGTCTGCCAAGCAAATATGTGGAAAATTTGGAGGATGTCTTTCGGATAAGCGCAGTAGGATTAAACAAGGTTTGGTTCAGCTAGCGCCCTCACTGAGAGCTTGAGAAGCGTGCTATTTATCGGCGCGTAACAAGATAAGATGTTGAAGGTGGGTTTCGTTCTTTCGGTTGAAAGAATCCAGCATTAGCCACCGGATATGTTCATACGCACACACGCAATGCACATGCTACCGGCTGTGAAGTATATCTTGATAGTCAAGTGTATGTTATGCATGCGCAGAAATCTTGAGGTTTTGTATGTTTTGTTTACCTCGTAATCTGAGTTGTACTGTACCCGGTAAACGTCGGCAATATTGGATACTTAAACGTTCAAGAAATAACATGGAGTATATACCTGGCGATCGTGAGTTCAAGCTCAATTGAGAATTGCTTCATATCTCCTGAAACATTAATGCATAACGCCATTTATGGCGTCTTAGCAAGTGCATGAGGGGCCGCTGACAGTCTATTCTAACCCCTGAGGTGGCATTATACAAGAGGGAAGTGCAGAAGTTAATGCCCTCACAAACTTCCTGGTGGAGTACATACACGTTTATTGCAATAAAATTTCGCAAGAAACTGATAACTAGCGCCAGCCCAAGTGCGCTAAATTTTATAAGAAGGTAGACTGTAAAAAGCAAGCCTGCTCGGGGAGTCCGTTGAAAGTATACCGGTTAGAGTTACGTGTGATGCAGGTCAGCGAAGGTATCCATTTTGTTGTCGAGATGGCAGCGCCACCAGGTTGAAGGCTTTGGAAAGTCACTAAGCACTCGTTAAAGCCAGGACCCGGAAAGTTGTCCGCTGCGTTATTAAGCGCTTGGAAAAGACGGCGCGTAACTCTGCGTCTATAACGAGAAGATATGGCGGCCAGAAATAGAGCTTACATTGCGGGATATTCCAAAAATAAACCCAGATAAAAGAGGCTGCGAAATATTTGAAGGAGTTATGGTCGTCCATTTGCAAATCGCGATTCGTTGGGGGGATGAGGTGGGCCCTCAAGTTAGTCCTCCAATAATACTAGATTATTGGAGGACATCAGAAATTGTTGACGTTTTCATGACGAACACCATGAACGCCCCAGGAAACAAGGGTACGTTGCAATTACCTCATCAAATACAAAATGCGAAGTGGCTGAGCCTCAGATCGATGGAGCTGTAAGATCGGTCAACTTATATCTGGCCACAATCGCGATCTTGTCAGTAGAACTGGTAGAGAGAAGAAAGCGGTATTCGATGCATCGTTTGTGAATAGGAGGTTACGAATTACTGGAACAGGTCAACGGTGACGCCCGTATACAAAAACTGACCGCGGGGTGGTTTCCAATATCTAGCTGACCAGTTTGGTAAACGTGTTCCAGAGAGCTTGAATAAGTTACAAGTATAAACCTGAATTATTCGGCACCTGCTGGTAATTCCATCCTACTACGGGTTCCTAGTTAAAGGAACCCGCCCGGAGAACGGTTTTTGTGCTCAGACAAATGCGCGACTTGTTATGGCCGAGTTACCGTTTTTCTGGACAGCAGTTTTACTTCTCTCCAGTCAGCTGTAAACGTGTGTTAGTTTTGCTAGCCATTAGCCACCTGGTACAGGGGATCAAAGATGTATTCGAGGATCGGGAATTTTCCCGTTTCAGTGAGTTCAGAAGTTGTCTACAAAAGTACGTGAAGCATCAAAATGATTTGTACGTGCTTGGTTCAATCAAAAAATCAAGCAGCGGACGATTGAAGTATGATAATGTGAGTGTGCGTACTATTGAGCTCACGTGGTAGATGGCCTGCTGGTGTAGCAAATACGGGTGACGTGGGAGCGAATGCTGGTGTACCTACGTGAACATTTCTCCCTGCGGATAGTTTTCAGCGCAGCGCGTTCCGTTACGCAACTCAAGTTCATTCCGCGCGCGCTTGCTGTTTTCGGCCGTACGTTACAAACACGTATTTCCCGGCGGGACCTTGAGCTATTTGAAAAATAGGTTCGCATAACCTGTGGAGGGTAAATTAGTGAAACACTCCATCTTTTGGACTGAACCTGTGAAACAAGCGAACTATCTTCTTTCCAGGTGCGTGCATCAAGCGTTTGTAAAC
>LOND01000659.1:7897-22002 GCA_014220965.1 Paragonimus kellicotti | reverse complement strand
GAATGGGTTCATAATGAGTTTTGGCATAGATTTCAACGCAACCAGGAAATCCACAGCTCATGAAGCAACACGCAGCTGGTGAAAGTTTGAGTGCTGTCATAGTTTGTTTTATCCGTTGGCACGTATTTCAGATGTTGGAGACATATTCAACCTGTAAGTTCCTGTAAAATGCTTGAAGAACCTCACACAAGAAATGTATAGGATATGCAATTGTGAAGGCAATGGTGCCTTTTGGTCGAGTGACCACAGTCCTGTTACGACATTATGGGATAACAAAATCAACTTGACGTCCATGTGTACTCCACCTTGGCAACCTGTTGGCAAAAAACGGAACGGTATTTTGTTGAACAGACTGCCTTCCACCTTATATTTGAGTGTTGACAGGTTACTGGTAAGCCACTTTCCTGTATGGTGTTTTCGTGTACAAAAATACTAACAGACTGCGCCATGAAGGTGGCTGACGACATTTCTTCGGTAAAATACTTACCAGAACAGAAATCGCATAACACAGTTTGTTATGCGTTTGTAAACCAGCTGTAGTTAATCGAAAGGAATTCATCTCGATTCGTGTGTCGCGTTTGTCTGGTTCACTTGTACGCAGTGATAGTAGTAATTATTAAGTAGTGTGGGTGTATTTGCGATCTCTGATCTAGTAATCTGTATTACACACTAAGCTGATTATCCCAGACATAAGGCTATGAATTGGGTGTCACTTTCATTCGTATTCGTACGCATTCACATGAATTGTTTTGTCCTTTCTTAAGGTTATCAGCAAAAGATTCCAAGTTGCCACATTCGCATTACGACAATCACTTGAAAAACCAAGATTTCACACAACTGTTCAGGTCTGTCACTTCCAGTTTATCAGTATGGAGTAAACCACCCCCAAAATGTCAGTTCACGTCAGTTTGAACCGCTGATGTAAAGGGTGGAGCAACTGTCTATTGTAGTTATCGTTCATATGAGTTTTATCTATGGCTCCGCACTTTAAATAAACTCGGACTGTTGGTTCTCTTCTCGCGAAGGAAATGGTGTGACAGCCATTACAGATTGCTAATCTGCGTAGATCGACCTTATCCAAACAACAAACCGTAACTAATCTACGGAAATAAACTTGGTATTAGTCAGAGTCTTTCACGGTTTCTTAAAACCATGTTGCACGTTGCTTTGATGAAATAAGAATGCAATTCTGGGGCTTTTGCTGTTACAATTACTAATATATTTCATCGTTGTCCTGTCCCATTTTCCAAATAGACATTTATACACCGCCGTGATCTGTATGCAAAAGCCTTGGAGTTTGCTAACCAGCCCAAAGAAGTTCACATACATAACAGAATGGGTTCACGAATTCCTGTGACTGAATCGCAAAACGCCACTTGTATCACTTCTGATTCCTCATCCCAACGTGCGGACGAATCAAACGCTGTCGGCTCGAATGGCTTCGACGCGGATGGTCTACCTATCGGTTCTGTTGAGCGGCAAATTAGTTTGCTTGGGATAGAACCTCTGGTGGATTCGAACCAATACTTGCTGAGTAGGATTCATGGTCCTACATTAGATAGTTTATTTAGGTGAGTGTCTTTTGAAGAATCTGCCACTAATATGAACTTAAATGGAATTCGCGGCAGACAACAACTGAAAGAACACATCATTTCTTATTTTGTAAAGAGTTTCCGAGAGCCCTTTCACCTCACCTTGGTGGCCATAAGGGTACGTCCATTGCACGACTGATTATTGTAACTACATAAGCTCTTTAGCACGTGACAGAAAGTACCATTTTACATAATTGTTACCTTTTAATGTGGATCCTCATTAGCCAACCGAATCCATATTATTGTAGTCGTAGCTATCACAGTTCACCACTCAGAACCATTCAGTTAGCAGTCGGTTTCGTTGAAACAGTGTCGACTAGCCATAGATACTCATATTGTGATACTCAACCGAACTGTTGTGTGTTCTTTTATCGAATTACACTAGTGTCCACCCATTCCTTTCTAGGTCAGAACTTCATGAACCGTGCGAGGCGGAACTGGCATCTCAAGTTTACGAACATCATCATTTCAAGCAGTTGCGTGAACGGGCGTGACCCAGAACCAGCCTAGTAAACGCCTACGTTGCTCATCAACCCTCAACGCCTGTCAAAAATGACAGCCAGTGATTGAAATTTTAACGTTTGTTATAAATCATTTTACCACGGCTCTTTCCTTCATTTTGCGTTGTTAGCAAACGAGACCATTTCCACTTAATTATTTCAATGCTTGAAAATTGTTACTGTGAAAAAATTGACACCTTTCTTGTAAATTCGAAACCTCAAAACGTGGAAAACGAGTCCAGAAGTTGGTTCCACGTAGCTTCAATCTCATAGACGCGAAGTTTTTAAACGTTTTCTGTCCATTAATCTTCTCAGCTTCATACTTGCAACATAATATCGTCTCGCACGTGAACCCTACGACTAGAACACTGGCATCAAATACACTGTGATGTTATCTAACTTAAAGTCACATACTTTTTTGGGTGTCTACTCAACGTCTGAGCTTTCTGCATTTAGATTTCGGTGCACAGCGAACTATGTATAAAACTATAGATACATGCCAAGGTTAAACACTCAGTGGAGCGTTGTTTTTCATGAAGGCTGAATAATTTTCCATGGAGCGTAGAATTAGTCTATTCTTTCAGTATACACGATATCACTGCAGAGGCTAGCTAGAAGGAATCGGGGATGACAGTAAGGAGGCAATTCACTCGGGTGTGTATCAGGCAAAGCACTCCACTGAAGGATAATATCACATACGAAAAAACGAACAGACAGTGAACGTTGAGCGAAGAAGTTGAGACGCCCGAGTACAATGTACAAATCTTACTTCTAGAATTATTTGCACATATGCCATGAATAGGTCGATGAATTCTCGAGGTGAATGCAAAATTTCCAGAATAAAAAGTTTAAACATTTCTGTGTCGTCAGCTTCGATAATTAGCTCACCTTCACTTTCTTGTTCTCCTAACTTTAAGGAGACTGACCGAACGCCCACCCCAAGATTCCATAGGGCTCGGTGTTAATGCAGTATGTAGATATAAATTGCTGGATGGGTTGAAAGTGTACCGTGAGTAAGCACTAAAGCTGCTATAGGTTGACAATTCATGTCAACGGAAATTCTCTTCGAATGTTGACTGTGATACATTCACGAAAGCCTGGTCAACTCCACCAGACAAAGTTGTTGTTCGGGCTACCGTCCAAGTGTCCCTGACTCGAGGAAGCAACTGTTCAAATAGGAGAACGAATTATACACTGTAGTGTACGTAGCTCTATCAACTAATTTTGAGTTGCACAAAAGTTGCGAAACCCGAAGTAGTACAACATCGTTGAAAGCCGACATAGCCTCCAAGTTCGAACGATAAGCTGTGTGGTGCACGTCAGTATACCGTGCAATGAAAGAGCTGAGATGTATGGAGCGTGAAATAGATAGCAGAAGCTTGGGACGTATTAGCTTCACAAACATACATACGTGATCACCCACCAAACTGACTTCCAACTCAGTATCGACCAGGAGCGTGGTCCACGAATATAAATCCGTCAAATGAAAGAGGCGACTGCTGGGAAGAGCGCCGGCCACGTTGGTCACCAATACGGAGAGGCCAAAGCGTTTCCTTGGTTGAAGTAGTTGCTGGAAGCGACGCAACGCCTCGCCCGATTACCGAACTTGCTGCGATACCAATAAAATCGCTCGACGTCTGGGGGCGTTTGCGCAGAGATTCACTCCGACGTTGACGGGAGAAGAAACGTTTCCTGAGACAGGCGAACTCCGACAAAAGGGCTGCAATCTCCGTTCAACCAGTGCGCCAATCAATTGGCGGTGGTGAATAAAGTGATCCCTGTGAAGCTGAAAAGTCGGAACTGTTGGGATCCTCTGCTGTGCGACTTGTCACCGCTGTGAGGAGAACAGGGGGACCAGTACAAGACGGTCCTGTATCTCGCCTGCGAATTGCACCGCATATGATAAGGATGGGAACTGAGCAGCTGTAAATATGGCTTGTGTGTTAACCGGCAGGCGATGCATTCACGACTCTTTGAGGAATGTCTTTTCCACAGATGAGGGGCCTTGCAGCTGTTGCATTTAAAGCAACACATCGAGCAATAGCTCATCACCCAATTACAAATATCTGAATAGTCGCCGCAGCTTCGACCTATCAGACGGTGTGATTCGTTTGGTGACAGCCTTCTTATGTGCTTCGCACGTATGCTTAGTGAGCAAGTTGTGGAGGAGGTGACGCATTGGCATTATGAGTGTTTTAAGAGGCCTGGCCAAAAACTGGTCAAATTTCGACTGATCTGCAATGACGCGCCGATTTGAGAACTCCACCTCTAAGTACAACAACCGCAGTGCAGGCTCCATGTCCAAGAATTATCAAGCAGTACCGAGCAAAATGTGTGCATACTTACCGTCATAAGCAGAAGGTGTTATAGTCGATCATCCCGCGCTAAATCGCATCAATACCAACCTGTAGCACAGTGAGACCACCGGCATTCCAAATTTTTATATCGTCAGCGTATGGAAGAGTATCGCTAGATACACAGTCCGAATAGTCATCTTTGTAGATAAGAAACAGAAGAGAACCTTGCATTTCTTCTTGAGGAATCCCCGCGGATCCAAACCAGGGAGAAAGACAAAAGATATGATCGCCGGTCTCAACTCTGGGAAGTTGTACTATCAGAGAACAGAGGTGGCCCAACAACAACCTTCCTCGGATTCCGCAAGCTTTCGGTTTTTGTCTGAGCGGCTCAAGTAGGACGTGCCAAAGCTCTGCGGAGTAAAAAAATTGTATGCTCATCGAGGTCGAGCCATATCTTTTGTCTCCGTCAGACTGTCCATGGAGATCAGTATACTTTTATACATGACCGGTTAGAAAGGAAGCCGTGCTGATTACAGGAAAACAGACTGTTTAGTAAGGAGTGCCTCAGTAAGTGCTCTATTATCTTGTATAGAATGCCAGTAGAGCTAATTGGTAGATGGCCAGCTGGAAAGTGTGGGTTAATCGCTTTTAAAATGAGCATCACGTCGGGCTTCTTTCCATGCTCTAGGGTGGTGCCAGTCCGTAATGTTTGCCAAAACAAAATATGAAGGAGCTGTACCAGGCTAGAGGCTGCTTCTTTGGAGATCTCAAGGTGGATTTCGGGGCGGATCTCGCCGGGACTTATCGTACTGCATGAATGAACCCTGAATGGAAGTCCATCAACGTTAAGTCCGTAAAACTTGGCGGCTGGAAGTGGTTGCCGAAAGCTCCGCAGCGTTAGAGTGGGGTGCCAGTTCGGCGGTGCAACGTTGGAAGCGACGTTAGTGCAGCCAACAGTACTGCTTGATAATTCTTGGACATGGAGCCTGCACTGCGGTTGTTGTACTTAGAGGTGGAGTTCTCAAATCGGCGCGTCATTGCAGATCAGTCGAAATTTGACCAGTTTTTGGCCAGGCCTCTTAAAACACTCATAATGCCAATGCGTCACCTCCTCCACAACTTGCTCACTAAGCATACGTGCGAAGCACATAAGAAGGCTGTCACCAAACGAATCACACCGTCTGATAGGTCGAAGCTGCGGCGACTATTCAGATATTTGTAATTGGGTGATGAGCTATTGCTCGATGTGTTGCTTTAAATGCAACAGCTGCAAGGCCCCTCATCTGTGGAAAAGACATTCCTCAAAGAGTCGTGAATGCATCGCCTGCCGGTTAACACACAAGCCATATTTACAGCTGCTCAGTTCCCATCCTTATCATATGCGGTGCAATTCGCAGGCGAGATACAGGACCGTCTTGTACTGGTCCCCCTGTTCTCCTCACAGCGGTGACAAGTCGCACAGCAGAGGATCCCAACAGTTCCGACTTTTCAGCTTCACAGGGATCACTTTATTCACCACCGCCAATTGATTGGCGCACTGGTTGAACGGAGATTGCAGCCCTTTTGTCGGAGTTCGCCTGTCTCAGGAAACGTTTCTTCTCCCGTCAACGTCGGAGTGAATCTCTGCGCAAACGCCCCCAGACGTCGAGCGATTTTATTGGTATCGCAGCAAGTTCGGTAATCGGGCGAGGCGTTGCGTCGCTTCCAGCAACTACTTCAAAAAAAAAACAAGGGGAAAAAACGCTTTTGGGGCTTTCTCCGGTGATTGGGGTTTTGGGGGACCCCCCCCAAAAAAAAAAACCGGGGTTTTTTAAAATTTTTTCCTTTCCCCCCTTCCCTTGTTTCCTTCCTGGTTGCGTTGAAATCTATGCCAAAACTCATTATGAACCCATTCATTCGAGGTGTCAAGTAAACAAAATTTCGTTCCGCTTTCCGATACTGTAAGCCGCCATGTCGGAGAGTATTCCGAGGTCGAGTTGATCGTGCTCCCGTCAACATTAATACAAGAACGTGGTTATTTGACGAAGACATTATTTGAGCCCACACATACAACAAACATATAATAGTGTGTTGTTTTAGAAACATACAGCAACACCTTCCAACTTCTACGTTAACAGCATGCAAAGCTCAAGGGCATACCAGTGAATAGGGGAGGCCACGAATGCAATTAAACCCCCCAAAGTTTTGCAATGCTGTGCGCTACGGTTTTTACCGTGCGCTCAGTCCAATGACCACAAGGACTGGGATATGACAAATGTCGATCTGTTCATGGGTTTTCGTTTAAGGTGAACAACTGTATGATATCAGTCGAGGTGTACCGCCAATAGGAGGCCAACAAGTGACAGGGAAGCTGTTATAATTGAAAGAACTATTACAAATGGTTCAGGAGAAGTGGCATGACAGAATCAGTCATTTGACACTGAGCCACATGGCGTCTTGCCCAGTGAGCCTTCAAGGAGTGTTTCCGCAAACGCAATCGTCGATAAGAATGCCGGAACATAGCATTTATATCGTACGGTTAACATAACTGGGGAATCAAATTGATAATAACGTCACACCTAAACAAAATTCAGCTCAGTACCCGGCTGATGGCACAACATAACCTCCATAAGTTGTGCATATTTATGTATTGTAAACTGCAAATTACAGACTATAACAGTTATAGTTTAAAGTGTCTCAATATAAAAATTGTGTTTTGAAAACACCTCTACGTGACTGGATTTCAGTTTAGATTAACCCAGGATTTTCCCTTGGTATTAATCTACCGACGCCTCTGACGTCCTCCAAACTGAATGGTTCGCAATATCACAGTGAGACAAAGTGTACAGGCGGGTAAATTGCACTAAAATCAGAGTAATGTGTGAGGGCTTGCATTTACAGGAGTCAAAACACAGTAAGGTCAGTAAACGCCCTCTGTGCACCCCGGAGGAACAGCTGTGTTCGCCGAACTAAGCTTTATTGTGTTGCCTCCTCACATTACTCCCCTTCATGTCTCCGTATGCACGGACTTTCGTAATCAGTTGGTGCACTCCGACTAAACTAGTTTAGGCCTGACAGGACAGGCATTCGCATAATGTTGGCGATTAACTATGATGTACTTTTTTCCACCGTTCGTCCCACTGCGATCGTAAGTGTAATCAACATCGATCGAACGACTCCGGAGATGCAGTGACTTAAGAGAGAAACACCTTAGGTCACCTTAAACCGATATAGAGCCATGTAAAAATGATATTGAGACACCTTAGAGTAGAAAATGCATAACGTCAGCCCTCAGCTTTTGTGATACTCCTGGTTACAAACTAGAAAATACTTATATGTGTGATTATTTGGGCTCATTAAAGTAACACCACTTGACGATCCAATTACTTCAGTGCAATTTCACTGAAAAGTAGATGGTTCAACAATTTTCGCTTACTAATGAGCTTAACTGAGTAGTAAGATTTAACGACAGTAAAACGGGTGCTGCATACAGGACATCGCATGATTGAAAGGACAGCGGAAATGCGTGATAATCTTTGAACAAACCTCTATGACAAAAGCTGTCACTAGACTGAGCAGTCCAACCACAGTGATGAT
Organism: Paragonimus kellicotti; assembly: GCA_014220965.1. Lineage (NCBI taxonomy): Eukaryota > Metazoa > Platyhelminthes > Trematoda > Plagiorchiida > Troglotrematidae > Paragonimus > Paragonimus kellicotti. Next base: position 14,037 of record LOND01000659.1, on the reverse strand, counting down.
CCACCAACTGATCATGTACACATGAACCCATCTGCGACGAAAAGAGGCATTAAAATAAGGTTTCGTGAGAAACTTGTGATCGTTAAGATGAGGGAAAAGTCAAAAACTTGAATAGCAAATTCAGAAAGGAATATTAATTTTAGTGTAATCTAACTACAAGAACAATACAAGACATGGGCATGGAATTACTGTATATTTTAACTATTTATTCTGGAAATTTTGCATTCACCTCGAGAATTCATCGACCTATTCATGGCATATGTGCAAATAATTCTAGAAGTAAGATTTGTACATTGTACTCGGGCGTCTCAACTTCTTCGCTCAACGTTCACTGTCTGTTCGTTTTTTCGTATGTGATATTATCCTTCAGTGGAGTGCTTTGCCTGATACACACCCGAGTGAATTGCCTCCTTACTGTCATCCCCGATTCCTTCTAGCTAGCCTCTGCAGTGATATCGTGTATACTGAAAGAATAGACTAATTCTACGCTCCATGGAAAATTATTCAGCCTTCATGAAAAACAACGCTCCACTGAGTGTTTAACTTGGAATGTATCTATAGTTTTATACATAGTTCGCTGTGCACCGAAATCTAAATGCAGAAAGCTCAGACGTTGAGTAGACACCCAAAAAAGTATGTGACTTTAAGTTAGATAACATCACAGTGTATTTGATGCCAGTGTTCTAGTCGTAGGGTTCACGTGCGAGACGATATTATGTTGCAAGTATGAAGCTGAGAAGATTAATGGACAGAAAACGTTTAAAACTTCCGGTCTATGAGATTGAAGCTACGTGGAACCAACTTCTGGACTCGTTTTCCACGTTTTGAGGTTTCGAATTTACAAGAAAGGTGTCAATTTTTTCACAGTAACAATTTTCAAGCATTGAAATAATTAAGTGGAAATGGTCTCGTTTGCTAACAACGCAAAATGAAGGAAAGAGCCGTGGTAAAATGATTTATAACAAACGTTAAAATCTCAATCACTGGCTGTCATTTTTGACAGGCGTTGAGGGTTGATGAGCAACGTAGGCGTTTACTAGGCTGGTTCTGGGTCACGCCCGTTCACGCAACTGCTTGAAATGATGATGTTCGTAAACTTGAGATGCCAGTTCCGCCTCGCACGGTTCATGAAGTTCTGACCTAGAAAGGAATGGGTGGACACTAGTGTAATTCGATAAAAGAACACACAACAGTTCGGTTGAGTATCACAATATGAGTATCTATGGCTAGTCGACACTGTTTCAACGAAACCGACTGCTAACTGAATGGTTCTGAGTGGTGAACTGTGATAGCTACGACTACAATAATATGGATTCGGTTGGCTAATGAGGATCCACATTAAAAGGTAACAATTATGTAAAATGGTACTTTCTGTCACGTGCTAAAGAGCTTATGTAGTTACAATAATCAGTCGTGCAATGGACGTACCCTTATGGCCACCAAGGTGAGGTGAAAGGGCTCTCGGAAACTCTTTACAAAATAAGAAATGATGTGTTCTTTCAGTTGTTGTCTGCTGCGAATTCCATTTAAGTTCATATTAGTGGCAGATTCTTCAAAAGACACTCACCTAAATAAACTATCTAATGTAGGACCATGAATCCTACTCAGCAAGTATTGGTTCGAATCCACCAGAGGTTCTATCCCAAGCAAACTAATTTGCCGCTCAACAGAACCGATAGGTAGACCATCCGCGTCGAAGCCATTCGAGCCGACAGCGTTTGATTCGTCCGCACGTTGGGATGAGGAATCAGAAGTGATACAAGTGGCGTTTTGCGATTCAGTCACAGGAATTCGTGAACCCATTCTGTTATGTATGTGAACTTCTTTGGGCTGGTTAGCAAACTCCAAGGCTTTTGCATACAGATCACGGCGGTGTATAAATGTCTATTTGGAAAATGGGACAGGACAACGATGAAATATATTAGTAATTGTAACAGCAAAAGCCCCAGAATTGCATTCTTATTTCATCAAAGCAACGTGCAACATGGTTTTAAGAAACCGTGAAAGACTCTGACTAATACCAAGTTTATTTCCGTAGATTAGTTACGGTTTGTTGTTTGGATAAGGTCGATCTACGCAGATTAGCAATCTGTAATGGCTGTCACACCATTTCCTTCGGTTCTAGAATTTTTGAACATTCACAGTCCGAGTTTATTTAAAGTTGCGGAGCCATAGATAAAACTCATATGAACGATAACTACAATAGACAGTTGCTCCACCCTTTACATCAGCGGTTCAAACTGACGTGAACTGACATTTTGGGGTGTGGTTTACTCCATACTGATAAACTGGAAGTGACAGACCTGAACAGTTGTGTGAAATCTTGGTTTTTCAAGTGATTGTCGTAATGCGAATGTGGCAACTTGGAATCTTTTGCTGATAACCTTAAGAAAGGACAAAACAATTCATGTGAATGCGTACGAATACGAATGAAAGTGACACCCAATTCATAGCCTTATGTCTGGGATAATCAGCTTAGTGTGTAATACAGATTACTAGATCAGAGATCGCAAATACACCCACACTACTTAATAATTACTACTATCACTGCGTACAATGTGAACCAGACAAACGCGACACACGAATCGAGATGAATTCCTTTCGATTAACTACAGCTGGTTTACAAACGCATAACAAACTGTGTTATGCGATTTCTGTTCTGGTAAGTATTTTACCGAAGAAATGTCGTCAGCCACCTTCATGGCGCAGTCTGTTAGTATTTTTGTACACGAAAACACCATACAGGAAAGTGGCTTACCAGTAACCTGTCACACTCAAACGATATGTAGCGCATGTCGGAGAGTATTCCGAGGTCGAGTTGATCGTGCTCCCGTCAACATTAATACAAGAACGTGGTTATTTGACGAAGACATTATTTGAGCCCACACATACAACAAACATATAATAGTGTGTTGTTTTAGAAACATACAGCAACACCTTCCAACTTCTACGTTAACAGCATGCAAGCTCAAGGGCATACCAGTGAATAGGGGAGGCCACGAATGCAATTAAACCCCCCAAAGTTTTGCAATGCTGTGCGCTACGGTTTTTACCGTGCGCTCAGTCCAATGACCACAAGGACTGGGATATGACAAATGTCGATCTGTTCATGGGTTTTCGTTTAAGGTGAACAACTGTATGATATCAGTCGAGGTGTACCGCCAATAGGAGGCCAACAAGTGACAGGGAAGCTGTTATAATTGAAAGAACTATTACAAATGGTTCAGGAGAAGTGGCATGACAGAATCAGTCATTTGACACTGAGCCACATGGCGTCTTGCCCAGTGAGCCTTCAAGGAGTGTTTCCGCAAACGCAATCGTCGATAAGAATGCCGGAACATAGCATTTATATCGTACGGTTAACATAACTGGGGAATCAAATTGATAATAACGTCACACCTAAACAAAATTCAGCTCAGTACCCGGCTGATGGCACAACATAACCTCCATAAGTTGTGCATATTTATGTATTGTAAACTGCAAATTACAGACTATAACAGTTATAGTTTAAAGTGTCTCAATATAAAAATTGTGTTTTGAAAACACCTCTACGTGACTGGATTTCAGTTTAGATTAACCCAGGATTTTCCCTTGGTATTAATCTACCGACGCCTCTGACGTCCTCCAAACTGAATGGTTCGCAATATCACAGTGAGACAAAGTGTACAGGCGGGTAAATTGCACTAAAATCAGAGTAATGTGTGAGGGCTTGCATTTACAGGAGTCAAAACACAGTAAGGTCAGTAAACGCCCTCTGTGCACCCCGGAGGAACAGCTGTGTTCGCCGAACTAAGCTTTATTGTGTTGCCTCCTCACATTACTCCCCTTCATGTCTCCGTATGCACGGACTTTCGTAATCAGTTGGTGCACTCCGACTAAACTAGTTTAGGCCTGACAGGACAGGCATTCGCATAATGTTGGCGATTAACTATGATGTACTTTTTTCCACCGTTCGTCCCACTGCGATCGTAAGTGTAATCAACATCGATCGAACGACTCCGGAGATGCAGTGACTTAAGAGAGAAACACCTTAGGTCACCTTAAACCGATATAGAGCCATGTAAAAATGATATTGAGACACCTTAGAGTAGAAAATGCATAACGTCAGCCCTCAGCTTTTGTGATACTCCTGGTTACGAACTAGAAAATACTTATATGTGTGATTATTTGGGCTCATTAAAGTAACACCACTTGACGATCCAATTACTTCAGTGCAATTTCACTGAAAAGTAGATGGTTCAACAATTTTCGCTTACTAATGAGCTTAATGAGTAGTAAGATTTAACGACAGTAAAACGGGTGCTGCATACAGGACATCGCATGATTGAAAGGACAGCGGAAATGCGTGATAATCTTTGAACAAACCTCTATGACAAAAGCTGTCACTAGACTGAGCAGTCCAACCACAGTGATGATCCACCAACTGATCATATGTACACATGAACCCATCTGCGACGAAAAGAGGCATTAAAATAAGGTTTCGTGAGAAACTTGTGATCGTTAAGATGAGGGAAAAGTCAAAAACTTGAATAGCAAATTCAGAAAGGAATATTAATTTTAGTGTAATCTAACTACAAGAACAATACAAGACATGGGCATGGAATTACTGTATATTTTAAGCATCTCACACATTTTCAGACTTTTGTTTGCACCGAGAATACGTAAGCAAAAAAAAGCAATATTTGAAACGTGTAGATAAACACAGACTAATGTAAGTAGTAGGTGTGTAGCGCCTTCACTCGTTTACCGTTGGCTACGTTTCAGTGTCAGTTATCATTTGTACCTCTTCGTTACAAACCTTTACGTGTGCTCAAACGTTTGTTTGAACTGGTAGAGATACCAACAGGTAGTGCGCACTCAAATGTATGACTTACGCTGCGAGCTTGCTTTCCGTTCCGCCGTTTTATCGTTTCGTCTTATGGCCCGCTCGCCTGCAGCTTGATTTCGTATATCTGCGGTATACCTATTATTTACTCACTGTGTTAATCCTGACCGGTCGTCTCGGTTCACTTGACCTTGTATGTGTTTTGTCAATATATATGCACATTAAATGACAGTCAAAAAATATAAAACATTGTTTTAACAAGCTTGAGCCGAAGCAAACAAAAGATGCAGATGCTTACACATTAATCGTCGCTAAATTAGAGAACTGGACAAGCGAAAACGAACTCAGGCAATACATTGAATGTAATGTTGAGCATTGGTAAAACATTGTGACATGACGAAAGAAGTGCAGTGGGGACATATATAGGTGTAAACGAATCTAACATAAAAATTGAACAGCCAATCAGGAAAAACGAAACGTTGCACCGATCAAGTGATATTCCCGGATTAGGCGATCGCACTCCAAACGTGTGAAAAATGACACCATGTTCAATGTCCGTAATCACGACAAATACATATTACAGGTGGATAATCACTAAGCTTTAGTGATTAGTTCAAATATATGCCCTATTCTCGTTACAGCTGATATCATTTGGATTTCAACAGCTGGTTTTACTTCCTCTGAAGAGATGAGTCAACATTGTTCCAGAGAGTATTGACAGTAAGTGAAAAACTGACAAGCTGAGAAATCTGCGTAAACCCGAACTATCGATTAATCACGTTGGACGAACGAACAGCATGTGTTTGGACTGTCTTTTATATCAGCTGATAAAATATACAGAGTTGGTGCTAAACAGTATTCGAGCCGAAGAAAAACCATCTGGTAATGAATCAAGACATGTGTGTGTTGAATAAACTGGGTGAACATTTGAATAGAAACATCGCGTTTGCAAAAACCGATTATCGACCGAATACAGTGGTACCGAGGTTGAACTGGCAGACCACCATCAAATGCAAAAGAACAGACAGAAGTGATAAAGTCCACTGGAGCTGTGAGCACTGCTGCCTCGGACAGACCAGACTCACCTGCTCAAAGCCCTTTGGTAGGCATCGACAATCACGTGCCAATTATTGACGATCATTAGACACCAGAGCAGAAAAATGCTGGCCTATTTCAACAGACCATGCATAGAGGGCACAAAAAAGAAAAATCATTGTTCAGTAACGTCGATGACCACTTCACTGGATTATAAGTTGTATACGATAAAAAAAGTGTGAAATCTATTGATGTTCACGAGGATGAGATTTTTTAATAA
>LOND01000658.1:103687-129230 GCA_014220965.1 Paragonimus kellicotti | reverse complement strand
TGTGAATAAAAATACTAATCCATATAATGCAAAAGCATCATCATCATCATCATCATAGACAGCAATACATCAGTGGTTCACACTGATGCTTGACTGCCACACAACCACGAAGAAGAACAAAGAAAAAAAAAACTTATATAGGAAGAAAGAAGAAAACAGAGGAGGGGAGGGGAAGTGGACCTAACTACTAAAAATAGCTACGTCTATATTCAAACATACAACATCAAGGCGCCTACACCTTGCAAACAAACAACCGAGCTGTGAGTGAAAGTAAGGCGTCATCAGCAAGACAGCTTCCTTACGGCTTTCACTGCCCCGCATCATTAAGTGCACTCACTTCACAGACAACTCGGCCAAACAACGACACATTCACGCCACTGAGCTCGATTAGCCGCCATCTCACCTAACGTCTCAAGCCACCGACTCTGTGAGTCGCGAGGGCCCCAGCCCGGGAGACGAACCCGACCTACAGTAGCCAACCCCTTCGTAAACGATTTCATTTGTCTACGCCAGGTCATCATCTGTCCACCTCGCACCTTGCGCCAGTCGGCCGCAGCGTCCGCAAACAGTGCTCGGTGTGGCAAACGACTAGCTGGCATCCTTAGTACATGACCTAACCATCTAAGTCTGTGCAAATGTAGCGACTGAACAAAAGAACTCGTTTGACAATCAGTGCCAAACACCCGCTTCCTAACCTCCTCGTTGCTTACTCGCTGGTGCCACCCGATACGAGCGATTCGAACGCAGACATCGGTGGTCAAATACCTGAAGACGGTTCACGTCCTCTACCCTGAGCGGCCACGTTTCGCTGCCGTAAAGTAATACAGCCCTCACTGTTGCCTGATATACGCGACCCTTAAGCTTCAGAAATACCTCTCTGTCGCCATAGGTGTCTTAGATTAGCGAACACCGCCCTAGCCTTGGAAATACGCGCTTCTCTTATTTAAATCTGACCGCTAGAGTCTGTTTACTTAGGGGTTTTGTTTTCTTACTAACCTACCAACTGGCTAACCAGCTTTAGCCGGTTGTACACAAAGGCCTCCACTCACACTTCTCCTGGTTTCAGTTCTTTGGCTTTGCGTTGAAGATGCGTTTTGCGAATGGAACCACATGTGGTGCAGCGCAAGCCACTTGTGATAAGTGTGCGCATGCGTCCTCTGGCTTCTTTTGGGGAGGAATCTAATTCCCTGAAACTACCGTTTTATTTGCCTTTGGAAAGGCCTAACTCATTACTGTTTGAAGTGACCTTCATAGTCGGCACGGTCATGTGCCACTTCGCCCTTCACGAGCGTTCTCAACCTTTGTGCCAATTTCTGGCACCCCGCCTACACGCTCGTCCTTTAATTGGGACATCACTGTACTGTCTGGATCTTTGTCTGGTCCACTTCTGTCCTTGTTTTCTGATTGGTCACAAACCCTTTAAATATGATCTAGTTTGTGACCGTGTTGTCTTCGGACTGAGTGACATAAAAAGAGCTCTGTCCGGAGGCCAGTCTTTTTTCTGTGTTCATGCGTTAGCCTCGGGTGGTTGGGTTGGCCGGGAAGTTACGAATTAGTCGTGTATACTCCGTAGTCCGTTGTTCATTACCGTTGACCGTCGTTCCGTTATCCGCCGTTTCATTAACCGTTATTCTGTTATCTGTTTACGCGCTCGTAGGCCGTAGATCCAGTTACAACAGCTTCGTTCACTGTGATAGGCCAATCTGGGATGAATGCCGTTAATCGTGATAAATATTTTGTTCTATTTAAAACGACTGATAGACATTAGTGCATTCAGTGTCCGCACTGTTCTATTCAAGTGGTGTTGTTCACTACTAAACCTATATCTTTTCCGAATTGGATTGTGATTTTTAAGCTGTGGAGATCATATGCGGTCCATGGCAAACAGTGTTTATTTGATTGTATTCCAGCCTGCTCTCTTGCCTTTGCATAATTGAACTCAGTCTTTTGGTCACATTCGGTTGTATTTGTCAAACTGTTCGCACCATTGAAATTGAGAGCACTAAATAAATGAATGAATAAGAACATTTCTGAATTCCCATACTGGTCTGTTGCAAAGGCGTCCTCTCGGAAGGGGCCTTAGTGGTAATATTTTACTGTGTGCTCCAACGGAAGTCCACGTGATACTGTAGCTTGACAGTGAGCCATAAATACGTTGGTGACTGTTGAATGTAATCGACTTAGACAATCCCGACTAGACATTGTTGCCTGACGGTATCCAAGACACATATTTTTGGTTATATTTTTGGTTGTGTTCAACCATCCGGGCTGCGTGTTGCATGTTCAAGGCGTAGAATTGTATTTTGGTGTTTCGACTGTAACGCTATTCTTAGGTCGGAATATGGTATTCTGGAAGTTGTTGACCGGTTCTTGTACTTAGTAAGTTCAGGTCAGTCATGTTTCTAATTCTCGCCTGTTTGTTTCTGACAGAAGAACTTAATTTCTTCCCTCACAGTCTTGCCATCCAGTTGAAATCAAAATCGTTTATTGTGAAGCGCTTTTTCCCAGATGTGGACTATACATAATGTCCAGTTACTTTGAAACTTTTTGTTATAAATTAAAACATTCGTTATTCTTACCGTCAGCTTTTCTAACGTACCTAACCTTCTATCCCAGGTTCTTCAGCATCCCCTCTTTATCTCATCATCCACAACATCGATGGCCCTGGTCTACGTAATTCCAAGGCACAATCAATCCTTGCTCATTTGGCTGCGGTGCCAAACATTTGTGTTCTCGCCTCGGTCGATCATTTGAATATGCCTCTTTGTGAGTTCTATGCAGTAGTGGCATTTTTGATTATTTTTACGAATGGTTCGGATAGTGAGACATCTCAGTAAATTATTTCACCGTTAATCGTAAGCCATGAGCACACATCTTAACGTTTCTGTATTCCGCAGAGGTTAGGAAGCGGGTATTTGGTAGTGATTGTCAAACGAGTTCTTTGTTCAGTCCTACATTTGCACAGACTTAGATGGTTAGGTCATGTACTAAGGATGCCAGCTAGTCGTTTGCCACACCGAGCACTGTTTGCCGACGCTGCGGCCGACTGGCGCAAGGTGCGAGGTGGACAGATGATGACCTGGCGTAGACAAATGAAATCGGTCACTGTAGGTCGGGTTCGTCTCCCGGGCTGGGGCCCTCGCGACTCACAGAGTCGGTGGCTTGAGACGTTAGGTGAGATGGCGGCTAATCGAGCTCAGTGGCGTGAATGTTGTCGTTGTTTGGTCCGAGTTGTCTGTGAAGTGAGTGCACTTAATGACGCGGGGCAGTGAAAGCTGATGACGCCTTACTTTCACTTACAGCTCGGTTGTTTGTTTGCAAGGTGTAGGCACCTTGATGTTGAATGTTTGAATATAGACGTAGCTATATTTTTAGTAGTTAGGTCCACCCCGTCCCCTTTTTTCCCACCTCTCTTTCTATACAGAGTTTGTTTTTCTTCTTCACGGTTGTGTGGCAGTTAAGCGTGAGTAAGAACCGCTGATGTATTGCTGTCTATGATGATGATGAACCATTTCGCTCAGTCATTAGGTGTAACATCCCCCAGTTTGGTCGATGCGGGTTTACTACAACTTAGATCTTCCTTGAGGTCAACAAAACGTCTCACTTAAGATTGAAAGTCACCTATACAACCATCATCTGAGAAGTTTTACCTCGAGATCTTGGCCACTGGAGCTGGAGACCGTAAGCATGCTGCGGTCCTCAGGTCTCGCTGTTTGCGTTCAGTCGCATGGTACCAGTGGTTTGGCAGAGAGGTGATTATGCTATGTGCTGTTGATTGCGAAGATCTAACAAGTTCATTCGTTCATCCTGAAAGTGCACATATTTGAATGGCTAGGCCACTTTTTATAGGTGCCAACTCATTATTTGCTATCCGGTACACTTTTTGTTAGGCTTCCAGCCCACTGTAAATAAATGTGAGATGGTCGGCAGTTGACTGTCATCGGTAACTTAGAAAACCGCAGTTTGTCTGTTGAACTGGGGACAGCGTGACCCACCCGTCCTCTGGCTAGAGATGTCACGAGGGATGTTTACGTTTTATTTTCATTCTACCCGTACTGAAATGTTGGCTTATGATGCCAGACAGTGAAAGGTTATGAGAAAGCTTTCTTGCCAATGCCACTTTTTTCTACCAGTTATTCAGCTGGAATGATTGTCAGAACACAAAATCTTCAGGATTTCGCAAACTGGATCCTCTTCCTCATCACTCATTATTGTTTGGGTGTTTTTATTTAATTTTGTTTTATGTGCACATTTCATTGCTTGTTTGTTGATCAGAAAAAGTGTCATTGTTGACTGTGGATGTATCGCTGTCGTGGATGTTTATAATGGTGCTTTTTGCAAATCCGCGACCCGGATTCTATTTCATTCTTGTCGTTTCTTCCCAGTATGGTCTCACAACGAGCTTGCACGATTTTCCTGGATTTGGGAAGACTGCACAACTTTAGTGGATTACACGGTTGAGACCAGTTACGCGAACAGCCCGCTTTTGCAAAATCTGCTTGGTAGTTTGACTGCCAGTGGTGGGCTAGCTGTCGGCCGTGGTGGAACCGCATTAGCCAGCCTGCGTCAGGTTGCTGCGTCTTTGACACAGAATGCACGGGAAATATTTCGAATAATTGCCGAACATCAGCTAAATGCCCCTCTGCACGAAACTCGTGGAGACAGTGTTGGTAGGCTTTCATACTCTGTGTGCGTTGTTTTTGACTTTCGTTTGCTTTATTTTAGAACATGTTTTGTTTCTTAAGAATTTTTCGTTAGCTTACGGTTGATAGCGGCAAGTTTTTTTTAGGTAGCAGAGTTGTTCACCGTTTCATGAAAAGTTTCAACATTTTAACTTCGAGCTATTATCCATGCTGGTTAGTTCGGAGGGTATTAATCGGGTCCCCAAAGAACTGGCAAGTAATACGTTGCTTTAAAGATGCTACACTTATCTACATACTGTACAAATGACAAACTCAGATACTTACGTTCAGTGAGAGAAAGAACATAGTGGATAGTATTTTGCCAGTAACTGGTCACATCCATCGACTTTTCAAAGTTATCACTATCTTTTTTCTTCCAAAGGTTGAGGTGAGTTTGTACAGTAATAAAAGCGCGGTCCAAGCACTGGGTTAGTGATATTAGTAATATGATCGATTATCTTCGCAGACCTTCGTCGGCTTCAGTCCAGGAAATCACAAAAATTGCAACTGGGTTTTGACACTAATTTAAGCAGTTAACCAACCATGTGACGCGAGACAGCGTTGCTGTTCTGCAAAAACTGCCACCACTTCCGACTTGGAGCTGATAACGGATAATCCTTGTATCACCATTGACTGCACTATTTAAGACAGTCAGTTTACTTTCTTTTTGTATCCAAATGACTTCGTATAATGTCTGTTTCCGTTACCCTGATAAGCTGGAGTCGACGTCTGTTATCCGTCACTCCTCTTCCTCCAAACGCCTGCATGACACAAATTTGGATGCCCGTCACGACTAGACTAGACCTTGAGGCGGTTTGACGATCACACCGATAGAGTCACTCATACCAGGCAGGCCAATGGGTAGAGGTCTGACAAACCAGTCTCCTGGTCCTCCAGGTTGGGGGTTGGAAGAAGGTTGGCATCTTTTTCCGGAAAAAGTACCAGTTCTGGTACATTGCCACCCAACCGCTGCCTTGCGGTACAGGCTTTTGAGCCAAAGGCTTTGGTTGAGAACCCTAATCGTTCTCCTGTCTAGGTCTGGGCGTCCTGGCAGTATCTCAGCCCACACACAACCATGAATATTCACAACATAAATCCATACTGCATCGGCCGTCTCGCAGTATAAACCGGGTCGCCCTATCTGCTGCATACAGCAGGGTGGATAGGCGAAAACATGCTACTGCTGACCCCTCCCCACTGTCCTATCAAATTTAGCTCTCAGGCCCCTCCCGACCTCCATTTCTGATGATTACTCTGCAGGTCCCACAACAGATGTAGCTAATCATAGTAACACTGTGCCGGTAAGTCCCATCACTTATCACCAAGCCTCAGAACTTCCTCCCCTGTTGCTTAGACCTGGAGTGCGAACTAACGTAGATGCTTTCAACGTTCGCACTCCAAAACAGGTGAGCCGACAGACCGCGTCTATACAAACGTTAGACTCATTGAATGTCGATGTCTACTGCATTCCAGAGAGCAGATTCCAAGAGTGGTCAAGTGTATGGAATTAACAGTACCCGCACCGTCAAACCGATACTGATTATTTATTGGGCTAAACTGGACGGTGTGGCCACCACACCGACAGTCACTCATACCAGGCAGGCCAATGGGTAGAGGTCTGACAAACCAGTCTCCTGGTCCTCCAGGTTGGGGGTTGGAAGAAGGTTGGCATCTTTTTCCGGAAAAGTACCAGTTCTGGTACGCTGTCACCTACCAGCTGCCTTGCGGTGCAGGCTTCGGTTGAGAACCCAATCGTTCTCCTGTCTAGGTCTGGGTGTTCTGTCAGTATCTCAGTCCACACACAACCATGAATACTCACAACACCGTTAATTCCATATTGAATCGCCCGTCGCGCGGTGTAAATCGGGTCGCATTATCTATTGTGTACAACAGAGTCAACAGGCGAACACATGCTACTGCTGACTCCTCTCTCACCGTCCTATGAGATTTAGCTCTCAGGCTCCTCATGAGCCCCATTTCTTTTGAATACTCTGCAGGTCCCACCGTAGATATAGTTGATCATAGTCACAATGTGCCGATAAGTCCTATCTTAACACTTACCCTCAGCCCTTCCTCGTCCCTGGTTTAGACCTGGACTATGAACTAACGTAGATGCTTTCAACGTACGTACTCCAAAACTGGTGAGCCGACAGACCGTTTCTATACAAACGTTAGACTCATTGAATGTCGATGTCTACTGCATTCCAGAGACCAGATTCCAAGAGTGGTCAACGTATGGAATTAACAGCACCTGCACCATCGAACCGATACTGATTATACATTTCGGGCGATTCCACGGCCACCGTTACAGGATCAGGCTGGAGTAGGATATAGTCCTCAGCACGACGGCCACAGCCGCATTAGTAGATTGGATTCCTGTTAACAGTAGACTTTGTGTCGTCCGCTTGGCAGGTTCTGTTAAGGCCAGCTCTAGACGCAAGACTTTCAGAAATTTATTCATTGTGTCTGCTTATGCTCCTACTGACTGTAGTGACATCGGCGTCAAGGACGCATTTTACTCGGATCTGGCCACTCTCCTTCGATCGACACTGTGGGCTCTGATATAGTCGTTCTGGCCGGAGATATGAATGCCCAGGTCGGCCGCCTTGGTGAGGCCGAAGTGTTTAGGTGGCAGGTTTGGGATAGCATCATATCGTTGGGACAGTGGTGGAAATCGGTTGCAACCGTGCGCTGAACATAAGCTATACTTAGCCAACACTAGCTTTAGACATCGTGCACGTCATTGTTATACTTGGTGCCCACCTTCTCCGAATCAGGCCTGGTCTCAGATAGACCACATAGCTGTTAGTTATAGGTGGCGTGTTCCATTCATAACTGTTTCTTATTGGAATCATACTTGGATTCAGATCATGCGTTGGTACGTTGTCGTTTTGTTCTTACTTTTGCTGGGCAACGACCCCACCGACAGCAACGATTAGCTGTTGAGAAACTGGCTTTACCATCGGTAAAGCATAATTACCAAACTAACCATAGAAGCATGCTTAGCAGTTTCCACCTCGAAAATCCTAGTAGCCGCTGGATCGAGATCTCACATGCAATTTGTGAAGCAGGCGCTGTAGCGTGCGGCACGGCGGTTTGTGGGTTAAACGAACGGAGCGGGAGGTATTTTTTCCATAAGGCTTTCCTTTTCCTGTATAGCGTTTTATTCTTCAGGCAGACTTTCAGCCATCAAGCTACTTACGTCAAATCAGCTGTAACTGCTGGGTGGCTTTGGGGATTTTGTGGGCACGTTTACTCTTTATGATGGAATACAGTTTCCCTCTCATGGTTCGCATCAACTGGCTTCCAGCGCTTTAAATCAGAAGCAAGGTAGATTTCCGTGTGTTGTATGCCTCAACGTTTGAATGTATGAACACGAATTACACGTGGTGAAATCGTATTTTTTTTAAATTTACCTCACGTTCATTCGCTCCTATTTTTGTTGCACAGATGGCTGTATCGTGTTTTCTGACCTTCTTATTTTATTTCGCTCACGCGTTATGACTTGCTCTGAATACGATTTGCTTTACAGGTATGCCGTTAGAGGACCTGTACTGGCGCTGTCGGGATGCATTTCTGACCAGTAGTGAAGGTACCTTACGAGCACAGTTGACTGAATTTCGGGATCACAAGCTGATGAAAATTAAAAAGGTAAGCAGGAATGCACCCGTAGGAGTATGATCTGTTGTTTCCGGTGTGTGATTTGTTGGTGTAAGATGCTTTCGTATTCCTGATCGACATGACTTCTCATCGCATATTGGATTTAAATGCGTTATTGTGTTTCCCACATCGAGCATTGTCGAAAAGTATCTAAAGATCTTTATTATCACCGACATATATAATGTTAAACTTTTATCATCTGTCCCGTTGCAATCCAGTGCATGAAACTTCCCTTCATGTTATAATCACATCGTGGAAAATAATACTATTCCGGAAACCAAAGAGAACACTATCCGTACGAATCTATTCCAAGGTATGATCAAGCGCAGAGAGTTTACACTGCATTGCCCTGTTATTGTCAAGCTGATGCATGTTACGCAAATTGACCGGCTTTCCGATTAAATGAAAACTACTCCCCGGTCACCGTTGTCCGACGCAGTCGGGTCCAGTTCAATTGAAACTACGTCACGTCCCGTAGTTGTTCGTTCTCTCGCTCTGTTTTGTTGCGGTGTGCGTATGCTTCATGATACCGACGTTTATTGGGATCTAGAAACAAAGTTGCAGATGGACGCGGTTTATCCCCAGCGTGATTGGATCAAAGTGGTTAAGTAGCTCGTCATTTTTCAACTCCTCTGGATATTTTGTCTACTGGGTTTCAAACAGATTTGTCACCGTGACATGGGATATTGCTTCGGACTGGTCGGCAGCATGTCTACTGTCCACCACCCCTCCCCGTTATGGTCAGTCGTCTAACCTACGACCAGGCACAACTAGCCATTTCATTGTTGTAATCTCCGGGCCATCGGTCATACGGCTAGCGTGAACACGACTCTCCACTGACAAATTTTCCTTAAACCAATAACTCCGCCTACCAATCTACCCTCTTCTCTAGCGAGCAGGCGATTAGTATAGGAATGATTGTTCCTTGCTTGCATTCGTCTGAAGTTTGTGAATCGCCCGTTCCAGTCCATCGGTGCCACTGATTCCCTAACCACTAGTCAGTACTGTTTGCACAGTGTTAGTCTGATTGTCTTCAGCTAGACAAGCAAATGTAGAAGTTTTTACCGTGTTACTTCCTACCTGATGACAGCGCGAAAATTAGCCCGCGAACGCATACCAAGTATAAAAACAGTATTGTTGACAGCTTACAAATCAATGGCCAAAGTGAAATGCAACAGACTACTTTTAATCGTCTCATAAGAAAACTTCACGGATACCTTTTGTATTGCGTACGTTCCTGGTGCTTGCCAATCATTAGGTCATCGAATAATCGAGCTGCTGACGCGCCATGCTAGCACAAAATGTAGAAGCCCCAATACTACTCGAACTTCTTTTAATCTAGAATCTAAGTTATTGCACCGAAACTCTTTGGCATCGGGGTTCACTGAGGAGTCTGATGAATCATTCAACTAACACTGCCCAGTAGGTGGATAATGCAACACCCGTGCCTGCCGGTCGTTTAATGATAAACATATAGCTACTGGCTTATGCATTGCAGGCCTCTGATAAGGACTGTCGATGGGCTTACATATACACACAGAACGGTCACGGTCAAAACAAGCGTAATTTTCACTGAACCGCTTGTCGTGTTCGGTATTCTTGAGGGAGTCACGAGAGCATGGGGGCTGCATACGACTGATTCTGTCGAGTTTCCTAAAGACTAGGTCTTCTCAACATTTTTACTAGACATTTACGACGACTACATCGGAATACCGACGCATAAATTAAACCATAGCTTATAGTGGAAGAACACTGAGAGCAACGATCGTGATTTGCTAGAATAAGCTATTCCTCCTGAGAAAGTTTGGAGAGGCACTACTGAGCCGAGGAATTCTTTTTATGAATGCCGTGGAAAGGTTGGTCGCGGTATGATATTCAATGAAAGATGCGCAACTATTTCATAAATTTAAGGAACAACGCAATAAGCATTTGCCAGTCTGCTTCTAAGTAACTGAAACAACATTTATCAGAAATTTACTTGAGACAAGGGAAGCGGTATGTTGTACAATCTTTGTTCGAACTGATTTCCAAACAAATGTCGTTACCATTATCATTAATGGATTAGTCATCGTTGTGTCCCAAATTACTTGTTTATTGGATCAGCACTGTCCACTGCGTTCTAATGGACATTTCAGTGGACACATCGTAAGTCATTAGTTATTGTTCAGTCGCAATTTTCATTTGGTCATTATGCACCTGGAAGATGTCGCGAAATCAGCTCGAACAAAAAGTTAGTTAGTTAGTTGCTTGTCTTTACAAGTTTACGCTGCGTTAACCGTAAAATGGACTTAGCAGTGTTCTTCCAGTCGTTACCGTCAAACTCGTAAAACACTCTGAATTAACTGATCAGTCTTCTACGAAGTACGATTTCATGTTTCTCATAATTGACACTTCATGAACCTGCCGATTTCTTTGGTTTCACAGGGAGCAGATGGCACGGAACTATTGGTCATTCCAATGGAAAACACGAGCTTACGAAAATTCGTGGAGAACTTTGACACATTTTGCTAGCTGTACAGTTGTTACATGAATAAACGCGTATTTATAAAGATGTTCTGAAACAAGACAGGCACTTGGTATATTTGTTTATTTGAGACCACACTTGACGGGCAATATGTTACGTACCGGTCGGTTGGCAGTACGCACTGAAATCCTATTTTTCTTTTCTCTCGCATGCTCAAACTTGGGGCGCACAAACATGTGTGTACATGGATTGATGATAACCGGAACAAGAAAGATATCCAGGGGAATCCATAAAGTGTGCGGATTCTGACGAAAAAGACAAAACTAGGGAATGTTATGGAAAGGGAATTGAGCACGTCAACACACAGTTCTCACAGTACAACATCTAGTTTTTTCATGGACAAGCTACACTATATTGTCTTGCTTCAGATGTGGTTTTTCAGTAAAGGGGATCGCACAGCTTTCTTTGTGGTACCCGACGAACTTCCCACTTCGTTGTTTAATGTTCCACACTCGGCTCAGTTGTGATGCGCGTACGGAGTATTGCGTAGCGAAGACTTCGCCACTTGTCCGCTGTCATCCTGTGCAAAAACCGAAATTAATAACGTTTATTAAAAGTTAACTTGTTCCGTAATTGCTTTCGTCGTTCTCATCAATAGTATATGTAGATGAAGATAGTTCCGTTGTGATTTACAAATGTACGTTCGGGGCGTTTTCACTTTAACTTTTGCCCGTTTGTCTTGTGGTTCCTTAACACGATTTAAAAATAAGACGACTTTGTTAGAACCACACGCTTAGAAGTAAACCGCCACTATGTTCAAACAGTATAACAGAACACTGATTTATTTGTGATGTCTTGCAATTGGCTTGGTCTTAATTGAAACGAATATGATCAACGTTTACTGCTACCCTAAAACTAAAGCATATTGAATCAAGCATCCTGTTTTTGCGCCACCAATCGTTTGTTTCCGTGTAAGACAATTTCATGTGGGCTGGCCACTGTCTAGGCAACATGGCCTACCAGGACATACAACCTCGTGTTTGATAGTGGACATTGTTATCAGAGAGCTACAATTCGATTCATGTATTTTATAGCCTATACTGATAAATACACGTCTCACTACGATAGGTCTCCGAGGTGTCATCTTCATACGTTTGCACTTGTCCATTACTTTGCTGTTCCGTGGATCACTGTCAGGGTCAGCGACAACCCATGGGTACGGCTGTAGGAGATGATGGTAACCCAGGGAACTTTAGTGAATTAAGAGATCTCACGAAAATCTTCCACTGAGTCCTAAAAGACAACGTTGACGAACAATTGTTTCCGAACATTTTTCCTCGGATCAATACGGTTACGTATGTTCAACGAAATTAAACCAGTATTAAGAAAGTTTCCGTTGGTCCGTACAATGGAGTAAAAATTTCGAACAAACAAGTAAGGTCACTGAAACGACGAGTCATTGATGATTGCGGTCATTTATGTGGAGATTCGCTGACGATTGAGTCACGGAAGCCGAGATTGAAGTTAGCGATGTGACGTTTGGTCGTGGCAGCTGCAAGGTTTGTACGGACTTTTTTTGAGAACGAAAGACCGGGTTGTGTACTCGGATAGCAATCCATTCCGCGGTGACCAGCATTAGAGACTGAATTTTATGAGTACGTCGAACAATCGAATATCTAAATGAGAATACCGACACCAATGCTTAAAGAACTTCCGCTGTATTGTGAACAATTCACAATCCAAGTTCAACGACGAATTGTATCTTCAAGTTGACGGAGTTGTAATGGGGTCCCCACTAGGCCCACAACTAGCAAGTATTTTCACGAGCAAACTGGAAGGTCAACAGCTGACTCGCACTATTGAAAGTGTATTTCTATGGCCAATACATAGATGATCTTTTCATTTTGCTGAACTCGGACCAGGATCTAAGCCGATGTTGTACAGACATTTGGTCAAGCACATCGTTCTATCACATTCACTTTTGGAACGAATTCGGATACCACGTTCCATTTTCTAGGGGTAACTTCAAAAAGACAACTAAATGGAACTTTTCAGCGCTCAATACATCACAAAGCAACGTGGACTGGGTAGTGCACACATTTTGATAGGCCTATGCCGCCGGAACAGGGGCGTAACCTTGTTCGATGCTTCACCAGCAGAGCAAGAAAAATCTATCCTACAGAGGCAATAGATCAATCGTTGTGCTAAGAGAAAATGGCTATCCCGGCCACTCTACAACCTGGAACATGGTTGCCATTAAATCGTGATCCGCTTACCACCGTGGAAAAGAAAGCCGTCATCACCCATGTAACGTTCAAGATTGGTACCGTGGCAGAAAGACTTCCAGACTTTTTGAAACACCTTCCCGGCGACAACATCAGGGAGCTGGTTCACAACTTCTCCCCTGATTACTTTGAGTCTGAAAGACAAATTGCCTGTCCTCAACTAACCTGTTCTTGTGCATTTTCTCTCTTGTTTTTGTACAGCGGAATATGTAAGTCAGACGACTAGGCGCTTGTCAAGAAACTGATCAGAGTACTGTCCTGCCTAGCTGGAGACTGGAACAAAAGCATTAACTGTGCAGTAACTGCACATTTTGTCGATACGGACCATCATGTTGACCAAAAGCAAACCCTAATCATAGTTTGCGAAATTCCGACCAACCACCGTAAATTGGTCAAACACGAATGCTAGCCACCGCGGATTGTTTTAAGTTTGTTGAACATATACAACTGTACTGATCTCATGAATTATCCAGAACAAGTAAACGTCTTCCAGTCGGCTAGTCATTACTGTCGGTAACTTTGATACCAACTTGCAATAACGGATGTCGACGGCTTTCCATCATTTTTTTACCTGCATACATAAGTGATCATGACCTTAATGGCAACGTGACGAGAAAGAAAATTTGTTTGAGGAGTATTAGAGGAAAAGCTTGGTTCAAAGAGCTGACAATCGTCCAGAGGGGGACGTGACTCTGATTACTGCTTGCTGTTATGCTGAGTGATGTGTTTATTATTTTGTGAGCAACTGCGAAGTACGTTATTGCCGTAAGACACTGTGTATTAAGTGAGCTGAAATACTGATTTAAAATACAGTTGTAAATGATACTGGTGCGTTTCCCGTTTGCTTCTAGTCTGAAATAGTCGACTAGAAAAAGCAAACAACTGTTGTCTTCATTTAGATTAGCATCGAAGCTCAGGTAATCTTATCACGTCGATTTTATGCTAATAAGCGTAATGATTCGACAGGAACTGCGCGTGAAAATAACCGCGTATTAACGGGACCGAAGGAGGATCACAGAAAAGAGGGTTAAGACCTCGGCTACTTTGAATACTGCCATCTGGACTTGTGTAACTTAGTAGTATTCAGCCTACATGCGACAATTTAGCGAACACTAAACAATGCGTTGTGATATAGAAGCTGAAAACCTAGCCTATCGAAAACACCGTTATGATTATTAAACATAAATTGAGTTACTTTTGCACGTGCATCACTCTGTTTTTCATTCGCACTGTGGCCGTTTACGCCGAAAACTTTCATATAACTCTCGCCAATTGTAGCCGATGACTTCCTGTATAGATTGGAACCATCGCCTCGGGATCCGACCAGTCTGTCCATCGCATATTCCGAATACCAGGGCACAGACTCCTTGTTCCCATGTTTCACCTGAGGTTGTCGCGATTCCTGTAAATGGAAAAATGTCCGGCGTGTGATGAATAATCACCTATGGACAACCGGAGCTCAAATGGTAAACTTATGTGAAAAATATCCCTATCGACCATTTCGGCAATCCAAATCTGGTTGTCTTCTATCGAGTTTATCTTAAACTAGTTGTTAAAACGTCTTGGGAATTTGGATTAAGTAAAGTGTACCTAGGTGGAACTGCTTAACAGTACAATACAGAGCCTACCGGAATGCGCATAACAGCGGAGAACAGGGATCCAACACATTTACTCTATGTATTGCTGACAACTTCAGGGCAGCGTACAGAGATAGGGGTACTCAAAGCTAGCAAAGCACAAAGCGAGCTGGAATCTGGTGAAAGACGACAAATTGATAACTTTACCAAGGCGGAAGTGGATCGAACGTTGGAAATGTCAAAAAATTGCAATGAACTGCGACTATATACAATGCCACTTATAACAGTCGCCACAACACTGAGTCCCGAAGAGTCCACATCATATAAGATGAAGTTTAAGAAAAGGAACAGATTAATTTAACTTTCACACATACATTTGTGGCACCTAGGCTTACTACAGCATGACAGATTGGACGAAAGTTTGTATGTGTACAGTTAGCAAGTCCTATCGACGGACACAGTTGTTTCGGCTGTCACCAACCCTGACTACCAAATCGTGGCACGGCGCCCACATTTTGCTGCGTATATCGTTTTCAGTTTAAATAAATGGGCGAACAAGTGAGCAATTCTGCGAAGTAGTGGCAGAAACTTGCAAATAATATGCAGCGTCAACTGTGACATCCAGTTTATCACTGTTAAGATCCTGACGGTACGGTATATGGTTGGACCAAGGTAGCTAGCAGGCCAAAATCTGGCATTAAGGGAGCGGGGCTGTCATTGCATTCTTAAACCTATACTGGCTGAATATCCACCTATCTAAAGTGAATAAGACAACTTACTACTTAAAGTTACTGACGAGTCGCAGGACGTTTACTGAATACCATTCATGCACCTAGCCACTGATTCATTCAGTTCAACGCAGATTCATCTCGCTTGCTAGCCAAAAAGCAACCAGAATATACAGCAATGCAGGCGACGAAATCCTATAGTTTATTTGGAACAACGGCTGAGAAAATCCAAGTGTAGGAGAACTAGAGGATGCCCATCAAAACCACATCACACGATCACAGGAGGCTTATGCGATGTCTGTAGGGTGGCCGTCAGTTCTCCAACGCGAATATGAATTTCCCACATCATCCCTCACTCTAAACAGAACACTGGGTTTTCGAACGGCATTTTAAGAGTCACTAATAAATGTCTGTTTCTTAAAATTTGTTCAAACAACGTTCATATGGCTGATTATGGCTAGTTCACGAAGTACGAATAATCAATTATTTGCACATTGATAAGCTGACAGTGTTATTGATATTCTCACTTTGATTTCATCAGTCGTATACTTATGATAATCATGTTGGCTGGTACTCAAAGCGGACACGGCGGAAGGATCAACCAGTCTTTGGATATGTGTCTTACTCCTGCGTCCAAAGTCGTGACTACCGATGCCTTCATTGGGATCTGTGTACCAAGGAGCTTGCAGACTGTTGCGCTTTTTGACCACAAGTCGTTCGAATCCCGGTTTGTCCTGGATCAGAAATTTCTCATCCGATAACTTTTCAGCTTCCCGCCTTTCATCTTCTCTTCGTTGGGCTCTTAGTTTAGCTGCCATTATTAGATCAGTAATTTCTCCGTTATCATTCATGTTTAAATTGTGGACTGATTCGAACTATAAAGCAAAAATATAGGTGAAATTTAAAATCGTGTAGCCCTTTACACAATTTTAAAGTAATAACACGGCAAGAGAATGGGAGAGAGCTACCGCTGACCTGCTTTGTTCCATTCCTAATCGTGCCATTTTTCGCAATGATTTCGTCGTTTCCTAACAATACGCCATCGTGTTCTTGTGGGCCTGCGGGAAACAAAGCGGGCACTATTCAAGCGAAATTAAACTATTGCTTCATTCAATCCTTGCCAAGCGTACATAAGCTAAGGGAATGAATTTTCCAAGACGGCAGAATACATTTAGACTGGGGTTAGTCATGAACAAAACGTTCAGTCTTGGGATTCAAGCCATCCGAAAACGATCGGGGGAATATTAAAGGCAGACATTTTTCCCATGAGTTTCATAGTTTGCTTTAAAATAGTATGAAGTCGATAATGTAGGCTTCACATCCTAATTCCATCAAAACACCATTTGATTTTTGGAGTCTACCGTGACGCGCTGCCTAAGTATTCTATAAATCAACAGAAAGGTGAAGCTAGTCGTCGGATATTGACAACGTGGCGTCAGGAGTGTGGGATATATTTTTTAAAGTACCAACAGTTCATATTTGTACAACGATGCTCTAGCATTACATTCACATGTCGTTCAAATTGAGTAAAATGGTTATGCAACACAACCCTAAATTTGTGCACATCCGTCTATTCTTTTATCTGTTTGCGAAATTACTTGAAGATACTGTGTGGAATTTTCACTTGGTTGTTCGACTCCACTGTACTATGAACATCGTCACAGCTTTCATCTAACTTCAGAGCTCAACTTTACAACACCCGGACAACGGTGATTTAGAATACTGTGGTGAGCATTTCAATACCCCTAAACATCACTTGGGTCTAAAACCCTGATTATCGTAACTTGTTTGAACTCAAATTTTGTGTTGCATAAGTTGTTCTTGTTATTACTGACAGTAAAGTTGCATTTAGTTTGGTCACTGGATAACCTACATCTGAACAATACACAAGTTTTACGGGTCATCCAGTCACACGGAAATTAATAGTTATTTGAATATGTCAAACAAAGTCGCTCAAGCATCCACGGATATTACTAGAACCTGTGTAAACGGATCTATGTAAACCTTCATGAGGCATTAACCAAATCGGCATCATTGTCCATAAGTGTGACAATGATTATCTAAGTGATGTGACTATTAACCTCTTTTTTACACGACTCACGATGTCTACATCCTTTTTTGCTGTACGGTGCTTCCAACTGGTACTGATTCTTCGAAGTTAGGTATCGGAGTTCGGACAAGGGGTTTTTAGCAATCAGGCAATTTTCAAACGTTTAACTTCTGAACTAGAACTTGTTCTTCCCCCCATGATTTTGTGGCGATGACCTGTCAGTGCCAAACACTGATGAAGTATGCTCAATAATGAGGCGAATCTTCTGGCTGATCGCATGCGCCATAAATCCAGCTAGTATGAAATACACGTTACCGTCATAGACAGCAATATATTAGCAGCACGCATTGATGCCTAACTGTCCTAATACCACGAAGAAAAAAGAGAAAAATCAAACTCTGTAGAGGAGGAGAGAACGAAAAAAGAGGATGGGGTGGGACCTAACTACTAGAAAAACACAGCCACGTCTATATTCAAACATTCAACATCAAGGTGCCTACACCTTGCAAACAAACAACCGAGCTGTAAGTGAAAGTAAGGCGTCATCAGCAAGACAGCCCTTACGGCTTTCACTGCCCGCGTCATTAAGTGCACTCACTTCACAGACAACTCGGCCAAACAACGACAGCATTCACGCCACTGAGCTCGATTAGCCGCCATCTCACCTAACGTCTCAAGCCACCGACTCTGTGAGTCGCGAGGGCCCCAGCCCGGGAGACGAACCCGACCTACAGTGACCAACCCCTTCGTGAACGATTTCATTTGTCTACGCCAGGTCATCATCTGTCCACCTCGCACCTTGCGCCAGTCGGCCGCAGCGTCGGCAAACAGTGCTCGGTGTGGCAAACGACTAGCTGGCATCCTTAGTACATGACCCAACCATCTAAGTCTGTGCAAATGTAGCGATTGAACAAAAGAACTCGTTTGACAATCACTACCAAATACCCGCTTCCTAACCTCTCGTTGCTTACTCGCTGGTGCCACCCGATACGAGCGATTGAACGCAGACATCGGTGGTCAAATACCTGAAGACGGTTCACGTCTTCTACCCTGAGTGGCCAAGTCTCACTGTCGTAAAGCAATACAGCCCTCATTGTGGCCTTATGTACGCGAACTTTAAGTACTAGAGAGAGATATCTCTATCGCCATAGATGCTCCAGATTAGCGAACACCGCCACCTAGTCCTACAGATAGGCGCTTCTGTTTCATTTCCTACACCTTCCGCCGCCACCACTGATGCAGCTTCCCAGGTATACAAACCGGTCGACAACCTCCATGACTTCATTATCTAACATTAAATCTACGTAACCACAGCAATCTTGCAGAAGCACTTTGCATTTTGAGGCTGCAAAGCGCAACAGAACGCGAAATAGCGTCCAGCGTTGTTTGTGCTGCTTGGAAAGTGTCAAACAGCAACACCAGGTAGTAGGTCCACACCGGCATCTTGTGAGTGCCGCAGACAGTCCTCCATTATTTCGTCTATGACGAAATTGAACAAAAATGGTGAAAGGGGACAGCCTTGACGTACGCCGCTCCTGGTGCTGAAACTGTCAGACAGTTCACCGTAAACCCTAACCTGAGCTGAAGTATGGGAATAAAGCGCCGACAGTATGTTCACATACTTGGTCGGTACACCCCTGCGTTTAAGCGACTCTAAAAGTGTAGATCGATCCACCGAATCGAACGCACCTTTATAGTCGAGAAATACGGCGATTGTTGGCCGGCGGTACACATGACGCTGCTCCAGAATTTGACGAAGAGTAAAATTGATCTATACAATCCCCGCCCAGGGCGAAACCCTGCCTGTTCTTCCCCTAATGTTTCACATCCCGAACTGCAGTGAGTCGACGAAATATAATGAATGCCAGAAACCCTAGAAATGACTGGGGTCAAACTAATTCTCCTATGGTTTTCGCAAGAGCCCCTGATACCTTTCTTGAATATGGGAACTATTATCGAGTGACCCCAGCACGGAGGGATGGTCTCCGTCGTCCACACAAGTTGAAACAACTGAGTCAATGCCTCTACTAACGCCTCTCCACCTTCTTTGAAAAGTGCCGGCATGAGATCATCTGGACCAGCAGCCCTATTACGATTGAGAGCCGAAAGGCAATTGCGAACCTCAGTCTCAGTGGGTGGTTCCAAATCTACCGACCAGGGTGCTACATTACAAGTTTGTGGCGAAATGTTAGGTTATTTAACGGATGTTCGAAAAGTGAGACCTACAGTGCCTAGAAAGAGATCGCCAATTAACTAAAAGATGCTGGTAAATTAAATACGTCCATTGCCCGACCAAGTCACACATCCGCGTTTGAAATACAGCGATTCGGAAATATAAGACTGCAGGCAAGATGGGACAAGAAATCCGACACTACGAGATTGGACCTTGACGCATTGTGACGGCTTGCGCATCTCGATGACCTATTGGGCTAAACTGGACGGTGTGGTCACCACACCGATAGAGTCACTCATGCCAGGCAGGCCAATAGGTAGAGGTCTGACAAACCACAGTCTCCTGGTCTTCCAGATTGGAGGTTGGAAGTAGGTTGACATCTTTTTTCTAGAAAACATACTAGTTTTGATAGACTGTCATCCATCTGCTGTCTTGTGGTGCAGGCTCCGGTTGACAACCTTAATCGTTTTCTGTCTAAGTCTGGGCGTCCTGGCAATACCCAAGCCCACATACAACCAAAAATACTCGCAACATTGTTAATTCCAGGTTTGGGATAGCTTCATATCGTTGGAACAGTGGTGGAAATCGGTTGCAACCGTGCGCTGAACATAAGCTATACTTAGCCAACACTAACCTGAGACATCGTGCACGTCATTGTTATACTTGGTGCCCATCTTCTCCGAGTCGGGCCTGATCTCGGATAAGCCACGTAGCTGTTAGTTATAGGTGGCGTGTTTTCATTCATAACTGTTTCTTATGGGAAACATACTTGGATTCGGATCATACGTTGGTACGTTGTCGTTTCGTTCTTACGTTCGGTGGGCAACGACTGGCTGTTAAAAAGCTGGCCATACAGTCGATAAAGCATAGGTACCAAACCAGCTTAGAAAGCTGCCTTAGTTGTTCTCAATCCGAAAATCCTTAATAGCTGCTGGACCAGATCTCACATGCAATTTATGAAGCAGATACTTTAGCACGCGGCACGTCAGTACATGGGTTGAATAGACATTGGATTTCAGAGAAATCCTCTGAAGTTGTTAGAAGCTAGACGGAACATTCCTCCTGGCAGTTCACATAACAAGTCTAGGAGAGATATCCGTAGGAAACTGAAACGTAGTCTAAAGGCTGATCGTGAGGCTTGGTTAATGGAAAAAGTTAAGGAAATGGAAGACCGCTTCCACTCCAGAGAACCCCGGCAGATTCTTCAAGCTTATCCGTGCTAGTGGTCCCAGACGACCGTCTGTCAGTGAAGCTATCAGCGAGACAGATGGCACATTCATCTGTAATAAGTCCAGAAGGTTAGAGCGTTGGGCGGAACACTTTGAGGGTCAATTTAGCTGGCCTCCTGCCTCTAGTGTGGTGCTGCAACACACTTGTGATGTATGACCCTGGTCGGTAGATTTGGATCCCCCCACTAAGACTGAGGTCCGCAATTGCATTACGACACCACAAGTCACGTGCAATATCTCTTACTTTTCAATCCGTCAGAACAAGCAAAGCAATGGGTACGAGAGTAACAGACTACAACTCCAGAGATTTTTCGAGCAACGTTCCTGTTAGTTCTTGGGTATTACCGAATGAAACACTTCCTTTTCTAAGATTAATTTACTCTTCCAAGGATTCTGTTGCGGCGTTAGTATGTCATCGTATATTTGATGAATAGTTGAATTAATGTTGTAGGTCTGTTTTAGGTACTCGCTGTAACGCCAAGGAGTGCAAGAAACAGGACCCTTCAGCAGAGCAGTGGTCGATATGAGTATGAGGTTGACATCTCAAGCCTCCTGATTCGGTATGATGCTTCTTTTGGTGTCAAGCGGGCGCCGGCTTATCCCAACGGTAGTCATGGGATACCTGATTTAGCGCTGTTAAAGCGCTCATTTTTTTCCGTCCAAAAACCGCCTCCGTCCTGAGAAAGAAAAAAACGATGGGCTCAACCCTACTTAGCGGAACTGTTCAGGGTGGTCGAGCGGTGACTTTGGTTAGTTTTTTTTACCCGTCCGACTCTTATTCCGCTATGCTCATTAGTGGCCCTAACTATTTTTTTTCGGTAACGGTTCTCTTTGATGTTTCGGCAGTGCTTTCTGGTCACTACAACCCTATAAATACTTTGATCTTATTCGCCATGTGACACGTTCTCGGGACGGAACAAAGCTTGCTATTTGCACGCGTCTTTTGGCTTGTCTTGGGAGCAGATCACGGGACAGTTGCGATAATTTTTCGGGATCGAGATTTCCGTGTTAATTAATATCAGAAGGAGGGTTACAACAAGCACCAGTACCAACATAGAAGCCATCCGACATGAGAAGAAGTAAAACAGTACTATTCATATACTATTTCTGCTAAACGATTGCATTTCAGAACCATTAACTACAGTTAGCAGCGTGATATTTGAATGTAAAACCACCCCAGGTCAGAAATAATTTGTCTTCGTAAATGATTAAGGTAGTAAGTTAACGAACCTTTCATTGTGACCCGGCAGTCCATTTAAATTTACCAGAGTAAAAAATTTCCCTGGTAATCCTTTTGCGAAAAGAAAACAAGTTGAAGTGAAGTTCCCTTGTAGCCATCGGTACCCCAGTAGATTACGGCCCTGGATTCCGATACCAGATTCGTACGTGGAATCCTAAAGATCTTCTCCGACTCTCGTCGTGGTTCGCTTCACGTGGTCTAATGCATTTGTGTTTTTCAATACTGGAATGAACTACTTGGTTAGTGTAATCAAGCAGTGCTCAGACACAAACCCTATAAATAGATTGAAAAGGTTTCTAGTTAATTCAAGGGAACATCCGTTCTGCCACATCAAATATGGCTAATCCGTTCTTCGGCTGCTTTTTCGTGAAACGAGAGAAACAATTTGGCAATAGCCATACACTCATATCTTTCTAGGACTCACCTTGGCAATACGTACAGCCGCTTGTGTTTGTTGTGTTACGAAGATGTTCCCGAAATCGCTACCGAAAGATGTGCACACACTGATGGCTTTCCTATTCAATTCGGTTCAATTCACAGGACAAATGACGGCCAGGGGCCAGAATGTCCAGATTTTGCGTCGAAAAGCCCGAGGCCTTCAACGCTTCGACTTCAAGTTTTCTGATTTCTAACGTGAGGTGTCCTCTCGCGAAGATACCATGGTTTAACTGCACTGAGGTCAGTTTAAAAAGCGCTGGGATGATATGAGTTCAAGGTTTTCAATTCAACGACGTGGAGTGAAGATTGGGCGGAGATTTTATCCGGTAGATCGTTAATACAGACTAAGATTGGTAATGGTCCAATGAATGATCGATCAATCCTTGGACCACTGCAAGGATCCATACAGTATACCCGCAGATACAGATGTAATGAATGGGATCGGAGTCACTCGTGACCCAAAACGCTAGCCAATCATAAGTGCGGCTATCTGACGCAGAATATACTCGTTAATACCGTATACCTCAATTTTTTAAAGAGCTGGCTATATAGTAAACGGTCTGACTCCTCAACAGAGTCAAAATAAACGTCATCTACCAGAATGTCACACTAGGTTGGAATCCGTTTGGTGGATTATAACCGAAGACAAGTTAGCACGGGTTGTTTTATACTATAACTGAAATGCATTTTAATTACAGTCAAAATGCAGTATGCATACTGCATGGACTATTTTGTCATCACAACTCACCTATATAAAAGTTGGTAAATAAATAACCAAGTGAATTGTTTTTCAAATATAATAAACCATTGAGAGTACACCCGAGTGTCACTTATGCGCTCAGCTAACCGAAATATTTTGTTTAAACAACTGATGTTGATTTAGACTAACAGCATACTGTCAGTTAACTGACAGTATGCAGTTATAGTTATAACTGCTTGAGCGCTGTCAAGACAGCAGGAAAGAACGTACTCCTTGTCGGTCTGTCACCAGTCTGTTCACTAAATGTAGCCGTCGTAGAATCTTCCGACATCTATGGAAAATAAAATGATTGTTTTAATGCCATATATCCGACTTTTGTTGTTGACCCAATATTAGCCTCTCTAGTTTTGGAGCCATTTGACCTTCAGCGTAGAACGTTATAGCGAGAAACTCACTGTCTACAATTCAAGTTAGAATCCGCCAGAGATTGCTCTTCGTTCTCTGATCCAAACAGTGAAGTTTTTCGATGTGAGAACGAATAGTGTCTTCTCCCTGAGAAACATAAAAACGTGGTACGCCTCCATACCGTAATAGTTATTTTTCCCTGCCATCAGATCCGGAACGTCAACCATTGTTGACATCATTTCAACTTGAACTAAGCGGACTTTTCCGTTGATATGACTTTATTCAATGGATTTAGCTCAACAAGCACTTTCTGAATACGTTAACAAAACACATTATTAGAGATACGGGGTTCTAACACAGTTACGTAGTTCAACGATACGGTGTTTTCTGGTCGAAACGAGAAAGTTATTTGGGCGTGAAAATATATTTTTCAAATTGTTCGTAATGCGTAACTTGTGGAAAATATGTAGATTTTATGGGGTGTGCTAGTTGTGCTTCGATCAAGAAAATCAGTACTATTCGCATTCCTGCTGTGGGAAATGTTTCGTTTTTTCGGATAAGTGTTGGTTATCATAAACGACGTTCTGTTTTGAAAATGCTGGGTTCACTGCTTGCGTTGGCTCTGGTTGCTGCCACATTTAGTTTACCTAATTTATGAACATCGGTCAAGTATGTTGTTCCCTTGTGACATCCTAGATGCTCCGTACTATGGACAACAAACACACGAGAGAAATCAAAATTAATTAGCATTTGAACCGTCCGAGATATATTATTCCCATCCTCTTACATTTTGTTCGGAGACGTTTCGATGAAACTGCCGATATTTGGCACTCGTGATAGTTAGTTGTCACTTGTTTAGAAATATATTCCTAAATGATTGACCATTGTGGAATAAGTATCGATGCAACGAATAATTGAAAACCACCGAATTTCATCAGCGA
This sequence comes from Paragonimus kellicotti, assembly GCA_014220965.1. NCBI lineage: Eukaryota > Metazoa > Platyhelminthes > Trematoda > Plagiorchiida > Troglotrematidae > Paragonimus > Paragonimus kellicotti. Next base: position 104,658 of record LOND01000658.1, on the reverse strand, counting down.
AGTATGCAACTGAAGAAAATATAGGCCAACAACCGTCAGAATCACAAAAATCTGCGATAATTAGTTCGAACTGTTGTAGCTTCACAAGTACAGATGGGAAAAGATGTTGACGTGACGGGAATAACGAGTCTAAAGTAGGTCACTATATGTCAGATGATTGAGCATTGACTTTGCAGTGGGCTAAATCAATCAAATGATAAAAATGACCAAAGATATGATAATACCAAGAAAGGTTGTAACGGTAATGGATAGGCTAAAAAGGTAAGCGTACAAACAAAACAGAAGACGTATCGGTAAAAGGAACGACTCACTGATAAGTCGAGGTCCGCTGAGTTGAATAGACCACCACAAGAGGAAAGACAGCGCCAGGGGTGAAGTTCGGAAGACGACCGACGGATAATTCCACGCGCAACGTGGGATGACGAACGTTGAACGCCGACGGATCAGCCTTCATGCGGCGCTTAAATATGTCAACGTGCAGCCGGCTCACAATCCGCAGAAATGGAGAAAGCAGAGACGGTGCGCGGTAGCTGCCGTTTATTCGTGTTGACTAATAAATTCAAAAGTGAGTTGATGGTTTCGAACAAGTGTACAGATGAGGTTTTACAAAACGGTATATATAGAAACATACAAAAATGAATTATGAAATATAACTGAATTGTGGACACTGTGATACTCCCCCACCAGAGCGTCTGTGGGTTAAATACACGATGAAAGGACGGCAACGAATAATAACCATACCAAACGCTTGATAGACATTTAACGTCTGGTAATCTGTCAGGTTTCCGGCCAGTGTACAGAACGCCCCTCTACGTGTGGTGCGTTGTTCGAGAGAACAGGGGTTTGGGCTGCAGGTGGATGTGATACTGTCGGGGGTGGGAGGGGTTGCTTCCAGTCAACATCGGCTCAGGTGGGTCAACATCCTTCTCTGTGTGGGCTGGTTTTAGTCGATCAATGGATACGGATTCGTT
>LOND01000658.1:61667-73533 GCA_014220965.1 Paragonimus kellicotti | reverse complement strand
ACAATTAAGCTTCAGAGAACTATCTCTCTGTTACCATAGGTGTCTCAGATTAGCGAACACCGCCCTAGCCTTGGAAATACGCGCTTCTATTTCATTCCCTACACCGCCGCCACCGCTGATGCAGCTTCCCAGGTATACAAACCGGTCAACAACCTCCATGACTTCATTATCTAACATTAAATCTACGTAACTACAGCAATCTTGCAGAAGCACTTTGCATTTTGAGGCTGCAAAGCGCATTCCGAAGTACTTAGCAGAACGCGAAATAGCGTCCAGTGTTTTGTGCCGCTTGAAAGTTGTCAAACACAATACCTTATCGTCAGCATAATCAAGATCAGTCAGTCTTTCACCAGGTAGGAGGTCCACGCCGGCATCATTTGAGTGCCGCAGACAGTCCTCCATTATTTCGTCTATGACGAAATTGAACAAAAATGGCGAAAGGGGACAGCCTTGACGTACGCCGCTCCTGGTGCTGAAACTGTCAGACCGTAAACCCTAACCTGAGCTGAGTATGGGAATAAAGCGCCGACAGTATGTTCACATACTTAGTCGGTACACCCCTACGTCTAAGCGACTCTAAAAGTGTAGATCGGTCTACCGAATCAAACGCACCTTTATAGTCGAGGAATACGGCGATTGTTGGCCGGCGGTACACATGACGCTGCTCCAGAATTTGGCGAAGGGTGAAAATGTGATCTATACAACCCGCCCAGGGCGAAACCCTGCCTGTTCTTTCCTAATGTGTACGTCCCGAGTTGTAGTGAGTTGAAGAAATATAATGGATGCCAGAACTTCAGTAATGACTGGGGTCAAACTAATTCCCCTATGGTTTTCGCAAGAGCCCCTGATACCTTTCTTGAATATAGGAACTATTATCGAGTGACCCCAGCACGGAGGGATGGTCTCCATCGTCCACTCAAGTTGAAGTTGAAGAACTGGGTCAAAGCCTCGGCTGACGCCTGTTCACCTTCTTCAGAAAGTGTCGACATCAGGTTTTTTTGGCCAGCACAATACCCATTTAATACTTACCATCGAAAATCAATCGACAATGAAGAACAAAGACTCAGTGCGTTGACCCCCGTGTATTATTATCGACCCTGGAAAATAAAGTGTACAGAGAAACACGTCAAGCCAACGGGCACGGAGCGAGTTGTGATTTTAACCCCGGGACGGATATTACAAAATGGATGGCTTGACTAAAACAAAAGTAGGACGAGAAACCAAAATCAACAAAAATGTACACGTGAATGTGGCTACAGATGTTTGCGTGATTTAGGAAGATACCTCGGAAACACTCAAGGAACTGTCAATGGAAACATTGCGCGTAGCCCTATAAGACGATTCAATGAAATACCGTCTACATGTTCAACGCCCACTATACCCAAACATGATAGCTAGCGTCTGTCTTCAACACACGAGCAACGTGATTCATCAATTTTTGAAGTATTGAGAAGATTCTCGTAACCAAAGAATTTTTGTGTTGAACAAACCAATACCAGACTGCTACAAAGTGGTCCAACGTATTAAAATAAATATCCTCATAAGAACGTCTGTCCTTCGTCTATATCTGTGGAAGTTTATTATTCAATCCACGCCTTGGTACCTGCAATAGACCAAGTTTTTGGAATGCCTCAAAAGTGGTACATCTCAGCTAATACACAAGAGACAACAATAAATCATTTGGACAAACTAAAAGAAGACTTATATTTGTTTCAATCTATGAAGGATTCATCCGTGAATGGACCTGGAATGTCGTCAAAAGCTCAGTTGAACTTGTGCAAATGCCTCTCTTTACAGTGTGCTAAAGTTGCATTATGAATCAAACGCCGTAATATGGGTTGCTTACAAACAACGCTTACATAAATTATATGTAGCAGTTGTCTGCAATGTTGACCTGACGCACCCTTACGGCAGGCAAGAATACAATCCCCTCATAGTCCACAGCGAAAAAAGTTGGAGTCCAACCCGTACGGGTTGCCTGATTGGAGCGCTGCGTAATGACGTGAGGTGGCGCCAATAAACAAAGTTTATGTGGAAAAAACGAGTTATGGTTAATTATCTAGTGGTATGCAAAGTTAATAAAACCAATGTCACTGAAATGAATACCATCTGACGCACAGTAATGATTTTTACCCAGTTACCTCTCTGGAAGATTCAAAATCGTTCAGGGAGCGGCCGACCGTTCAGCTGTGCTATTAGGGTCCGACACCATCAATCAAGAGCTGTCCAACCCTAGATCTCCCTCAATACACCGATGTGGACCATACTCGGGCTCCATACTTGCCGTTGCGGGTCAGTTGCGGGCTGCGGGCTGGTTTGTAACAGCCAGCCCGTGGGGTCCGAGCACCTGCTTTACGGACCAGAAGTGAAAATTGAAAAGGATCCTTCCGAAACCCACTTCAACTTTTTCCCACGTTTTCAATAAGTACGATGCTAAGTTCTGCTACGTATCTCCGGGCGCACTAACTGATCATTTTTAACTGCTGCTTAACATGAAAATGCCCTACTTCTGTCACTGCAAAATAATAACTTCAAATAAACATGCTTAAATATATCACGAAGTTAAACTGTCCCTGGCAATGATAGAAGTGGACAAGTGTCATTTTTACTTACTACGCCAATCATTTCAAGACTGGGGCTCTCCTAAAGTAAAGGGTTAGTTCAGCTTGTTCGTTACTGATTGTGCGAGGTTGTTGCATTTGAAAGGCGCTTGGACAGACGTGTGCTTTGTCCTTTCCTCTCGCTCTTCAAGTGCAGGGAACGTTGTGATCATGTTTCTAATGGTTGGTCTTTTCGGACAGCTACTCTCATCGAGTACGTCTTTTATGGAATCAAGCTCATTGCATAACTTACTCTTCGGACAAAGTCTGCATGCTCTGCCAGTTAGGCAACTCACGAAATTTCCCAATTGTGCGTAGAGTGAAAAACTGCAGAAGTGTGCGTGTTGACTCACTTAGGTGTTCTGTCAGTGTATCCAGCGGTGAATAACGCCGTCTATCTGTCAGTGTAAGTGAACTTCTAGAAAGGATATTGGGCCCTCACTCTCTTCCTCAAGCATAAACTCACTTGACTAGTGGGCGCGAATGAACCTGTTATGTATTGTGCACAAATTAGTGTCACAGCTAGCGAAAATGAATGCATCCTCTACGCTTCGATATTATTGAATGGACTAATGATAGTGGCTCAGAGCATGGTGCACTCCAACTTTCCATTGAAAACGTCGGCTAATAGAATTTCCAGTGGAGAGCCCACTGCCACACCATCTGTCTGTTACTATAGCATATCACTGTACAGCAGCTGTACATCGAAGATGCGTGACAGCAGAAACTTTTTCAATCTCAGCACTGGTATCTAAATACCATGTCCGGTCTCAGGCACTTTATTGCGGGCAGAATTAACCGTTTTTGTCAAAGGTACATTAATGAATAACTACTTCCAAAGAAAGTGAGCCCCGTGAATTTATACCAAAGTTCTGTATTGACTAGACAAATCAAAAAGTATCGTGTAAATTAAACGCATCAATCATTCTTCGACTGCACTCAAGTAGTCCTACAGGCCACTTCACTCCAATGTTAAGAATAATAATAATAATAATAGACAACAATTGCAATTGTTGTGTATGTCTATGTCTATGTATTAATACATGGGTGGTTTACACTGATGCTCAACTGCCACACACTGACGAACAAGAAGAAGAAGAAGCAAGACATTTATGGGAAGAGAGAATAAAAAAAGAGAAGGAAGGGGTGGGACCTAACTACTGGAAAAAAATAACAGTCTATCTTCTGTTCAGTTCAGTTCAGTTTTCAAAACAAAACGGCTTCAGCCAGAAATTGTCCAAGTTTCTTGCACCAGTGAGCTTCTGAAGGCGTCCAGTGCTGCGACGATAATGAGAAGAGACTCTTCACTTCGATGAGTTATCATGAGGGCTACCAGACGACAGCTGAGGAAGTTCAAGCTATCAGTGCAATCAGAACACAAGTTCACAGCTACCACCGATACACACAAGTTTATCCTTCCCATTGAACTGACGTGAAACAAGGAGTTAAATGTAAGACCAATGTGGTTCTGATTTATTGAACGTGTGATTTCAGATACCAAGACTAACGTTTTAGATAAATAAACATAATGAGTGAGATTTAAAGAAGAGATAACAATAGTAGCAAACAGTGATGCGGGGTTGACCAACTTACACCCGTGAGAAGGAAAATACTAAGGAATCTCACCTAACCTGAACTCTTCTAACTGCTCCCGGAAGAAACGGCCAGCACTCATCTAGCTTTCTTCTGAACTTTCTCACAGTATCAGAGGATAATACTTTATGTGGAATACTGTTTCAATAGTTGGTGACTGGATACACAACGCAGTTAGCCATAATCGATGTAGCAGTCCTCTTTTTATCAAACTTGAGACTGTGGTTTCGAAGATGTGAGATCGTATGCAAACCTAACAGAGATTTTGCTTCAACTCCGGTTATTCCCTCAAGAATCTTGAAGGTTTCTATCAGGTCTCCTCTAACCCTCCTTACACACAAGAGAAAACAGATCAAGTTTTCTTAGTCTGTCTTCATACGAGTTATCTCGCTTTCCCTCAAGCAGCCTTGTAAAACTCCTCCGAGATTTTTCGAGTACCTTAATTTTTTTTACCATACGCAAGCTCCAAACCTGCACACAGCATTCCAGATTTAACCTCATATCAGCATTATAAAGTGGCAACAACCCCTACGGTCTCCTTGACGCGAACGTTTTTCTCAACATATACAGCGCTCTGATTCCTTCTCGAGCCGCCTCCGAACGCAATTTGAAAACTTTGAACTTCCTCTCTATGAGCACTTCCAAGTCTTTGTTGTTTCTACCCTCCTCAGCTCCCTCTCCTCACCCTACTTGCCAAAAAACCTGACTGACCCTGGCTGTTCCCCAGCAAGCAGCTGATTACACTTGTCTACATTCAAGGATAGTTGTCATTCCATCTGACCACTTCTGAACAGTATTCAGGTCCTCCTGCATGTTCGTGTTGTCAGGATTTTATACAATCTTCACATCATCAGGGAAGACGTATCAGGAACTTTTCAGGTTTTTGGGAGATCATTCATGAACAGTAAAAATAGTAGTGGTCCATGCGCTGATCCTTGAGGTATCCAACTATCTACCGAAGCTTCTGTGGACTTTTCCCTTGCTATCTTTACATAGGAGGTGGAACTCCTTAAGTTGTTTATCCACCCAGCAGTCTTGAAGGACGATCCAGAGTGCATAATTTGAAGATTAACAATCGGTGGATCATTCAATTGAATGTCTTCTTGAAGTCCGAGCAACAAATCTCAACTTCCTCCCGCTATCCAGCCTTTCCATAATCTCATCGAGGAAACAATCAGGTTGGTGAGACAAGACCTATGCCTCAAAAATCCATGTTGGTCTGCAGAGAGAGTCCTATTCTCTTCCCCGTAGTTTCAGGACTACTGATGTGAGACTTACTGGTAGGTTTTTGCCCAATTTGTTTCTCACCCCCTGTATGGATGGGTTTAACCCCCACCTTTCTCCAGTTATCTAGAATGATAGCCTTCTATAAGATCAGATTGACCAACATAGTGAGAGGCTCCTGCAAAACATCACTGACAGGTCACAGTATCCTTGAGTGGATACAGTCCGGCCCCGTCTTCTTATCCAGGTATAACTTATCTAATCTATCTCCAACCTCTTCCTCTCCTATTTCAACTTCCTCCATCGTTGGCCCTTTTGTGGCCCCTGTGCTGAGTCTCACTGTAGAAGTTCCAGAATTCCCAATATTTACCGCCTCAAAAAACGGCGGAAAACCTGCCCTTTTTGTAGTGGTGATTCAATTAACCATTACCGACACTATCACCAATGTTATTCAGCCCTCTCATAATGGCACCTTTGGTCTGAACATAGCTAAAGAAGGCTTTTGGATTCTCATGATGCTTCTCCACCAGATTCATTTCAAACTTTCCTCTGCATTTATTCTGTACTTCAGACCATCTCTTTCTAGCCGCCTTATGTTGACAAAACCTGATGTACCTCCCAGACTGTTCTCATACAGTCCAGGCTTTCTTTTTCTCTTTCAGTGTCTCTATAGTCCTACTCTTCCACCATATAGGCTAGCTTTTATGTCGACTACGTCTTAGTGGTGCATGCGTGTCAGTTAGTTGCATAAGGTTATCTTTAATTATGGCCCAAGCTTTGTTGACATCGTTGGTACCATGACAATCTATCCAACTCAACTGTTTCGCATCCGACCTTAATTCTTGGATATTCTTGCTTCTAAAGGATCTACGACATTTGAACGGGAGGTGGCGTAGACACAACTAAACTGCAGACGTATGATTCCATGGTCACTCTTGCCCAAGGGTGTTCCGACCTTCAAGTCCAAAATGTCATTGGGGTTTCTTGTTATAACAAGGTCTGAAACAGTAATAGTTTGACCATTCCTTCACCTAGTGACCTCATTGACGTGTTGAAGTAATGACTTCTCGTTTTAGAGGTCTAACAATGCCTTACCAAAAGTACCATTGGCAGCAAGCACTAATCTACATCCAACCTCGAAAGCATTAATATCTCTTACAATGAAGAGTCGTTGCGACATGCTTGCCTGCCTTGTAATAACATTGATTAGAACTTCATCATCCTATAGAGTAGAAAGATGCTTCTGCGAACGCAGAGCAGCAGCAACGTTGTTCTGCCATTTGTCATAGAACAACTTAATAAATGAATATTTGCCATAATCAACTTCTCTTCTTAGCGCTGCTTATAATGCCGCGTCATTACCAACTAAGTACTCCCAGTCATTCTGCTGTCTTGTCTGTCTACCCTGTGGATTAAATATCCCCGAAGGCAAATATTATCGACTAGTGTAGCCCCTCGTAATCAAGTTTTCGAAACCGCAACGACATCCTTCACTTCTGGTTCCCCTGACAACTCACACCATTTGTTCCTCCAGACTACCAGCACTGGCATACAAGATCATCAGGGACTTCTCACAGCCACCCCTTATTTTAATCTCCTTGATTTGTGGGGGCGGCTCATGGCACAGAAATTACACCTGAGCAATCTTCGCGTTTCTTGCGGAAGGTTGTCCACTCATTCCCAGCTTCAAGCTGACCGATCCATACGCCTTAAGTTTGGGAANGCGCTGTTCATGGGAAAGCCCTACTGTTTCTTAATCAGTCGAAGTTTTAATCTTGATGGCTGGCTCACGTTTGCTGCCTGCCTTTCATTCACGCAGGTGTTAGTTCGCACCAATTTACTGCAATTAATCTCTTATAGGTTTTGACATTCTGACGGTTTCTAGTCTGTGTGTGAGCACATATTTTAATGTGAAATATAAAGTACGACGTGAAACAAAGGCAGCCTTCTTGTTTGTCAGTCTTCTCAGTTTTACTCAAATTCACAAAAGGCTTGTCTAAAAAGTGCATATCACAGTTGCTCGTTGTTATTTTGTCAGCTTTGCTTAAGATTGACAATAATGATGCTGCCAGGTTACCATCTAAGCATTATAAGAATAATGTTTGACGAACTCAGAAAGCATGAAAAATAGGAACTTAGACCCTGTGTAAAGAATTTCTTAAAGTAATGTTTCAATCAATATCAAAAGGTTTTCACTTTGCAAAAAGTCAACGGTCACAAACAGGTAGCTGACTGCTATGTGAAAATAAGCCGGCGTTTATGCGACCGTGTGTTTATTGCTCCAAGTAAGAGTTATCCAATTTTTCTCACTGACGTTAATCCTGTGACAGTTGGGGGTAATTGCCATTGCAAGAGTGGATGTTGATCCAATTTAATTAAGCGCCAATACATGTTTTTTTCCCTATGAACACATACGAAACAGTGATATCATATTCATATATGTGACATGTATTTGTTGAACAGATCATAATGCATGCAATAATCGAGTTTATTGGGCCTACGTGCAGTCGCATTCTGACTGAATGTAAATTGTGGCGTATAATGATATCCCAAATCGTCATCTATATTTTTTCTTCACTCATAGGAAGTGTTACGAAGATGAAGTTGTTTACACAGAGTCCGGTCATCACTGTCGGTGGTCCTGTGCCTCCTGTGACGATGTGTGGACTTCTAGTGGTCCCAAAGAATTATCTACACGTAATTTTCATTTAACTTTTGTTGGCCAAATGAAATTAAAAAAATAACTCAAAATTAGGGACTTGGGATGACAACTTTTTTATACCCGGTGTTTGGTCGTATTCAACGGTTTGTAGTGAATCAGTATTGCCGTGTCACATGAAACCATAACCGTTTGTACGATCCACACTTGCAAATCTTCATATTCCCCGCAGCAAGTAAGTTATTTTGCTGTCACTACGCAGTCGAAGGACTAATTCCAAGTCATAAATGAGTAAGCATCCACAGGATTAAACATTGAAAGTTTCTAGTCGGGCATAAACAGCGTCCAGCATTTGGTGTAGATGTCAGTATTTAAATCAGGTTGAAAATCTGATTGCTTACATAAAAAAGGTGGCCACTTAACTGTGACAATGAAAGGTCCATCTTCAATAATTTTCAAGCAGTTTGCGGATATTTTGACTGCAGCTACATGAATGTATTTACAAGCCAAGCCAATTAAGTCGTACGCTTTCTGCCCACAGATGAAGTGAATTTCTCAATTCTTACATACTAATATCTTAGTCGATAGATGATAATTACCTAGGTGCAACTGAGTCGTAAAATATTGACAACAAAAGTGAATAAAAATGACAATGTCAAAAGACGATTAAAACTGACATCAAGTTATGAGAAATCTATTAATTCAGTTTCGTAGTTAATTCACCAGTAGAAGGTTGGGTTTGTGTTAATTTGGGTTAAATGATAAATAACGGAGGAATGATGAGACGCGTTTGTATCGGAATCTAGTAGAAGATTAGAGCAAGCAGTTACAGAGGTCCTAATGAAAGGTTTAGATTATGTCAGATGGGGTTCGTGTCCATGGATACGCTTGCAAAGTACGGTGAACAGTGCAATTTCTTCATTGGCCGGTAATTATTAGTTGCATGTTAGTGTGAATGAGAGATACATTCGAAATTTGACCAACTGGTTATACATCGGTGACACTGAATGCCTTTAAAGGAGTTGTCTTTGCATGCGTATTATCGCGGAATAACTCTTGAGACGATACTCAATTTCTTTATGACCAGCTTCAGTACCTTGTCATTGCCTTACTGAGGTTCGCATTGCTTGTTAACAAATAAAAAGAAGCTGCTCTCCTATCCACAACAGTAAGGAGATATTAAGGATTGTGCAAAGACCCGCGATAAATAGCCTTCCTTCACAAGCGTGCTAAATGATTACCTGTCAAATAGTTTTAACCTTACACGCTTTAGTGGACACTTTCCTCGTTCTCTTGTAAAACTTTGGGATATCCTGCCAAGCTTTCTTCTCCCTTTGGTGACCTCTATGATCACTTCGAACAATACGTTTCTGAGAGGATAGCCAAAAAGTATCTTCATCTTTTTTTAGCAGACCAATCTTTTTAAACTGGCCAGCTGATCAAAAAACGCGCACTTCACCACACAACAGATCGAAGTCTACTGATGGTCCATTTTATTATTGAAACGAAGACATGTCAACAGTTTTTCAAACGTTGCGTCCACATTAAGGCATAAAAGCTAGGTCGCATTTTGTCAAGTATTTACTTCCCAAGTCTATTAAAATTTGAATTGAACCGTTTGCGTGAACGATAGCTTGCTGATGTTTGGCGATTTGCATTTATGCAACAGGCCTAAAGCCCACTTCAAACGGTAGCGTCTTACCCTTCATTAGTTATAATGTGCTTCAGCATTGTCCAGAGTCTTTTCGTAAAGATTTTGAATTTATCTCTAGATCCACTAGGCGTTATCCAACCGCAATGACAACTTTTAACCCTTCAGTGGCAATTTGTTAGCGTAATTTTTTCGCATCTACCTCGTTTGACTCTTGCGCTTTGTCTGGCTACACTCATCTTACTCCTCACAGTCATCCTAAATACTTATTTACACGTTTTCATTTAGATATTTTTATGAACCTTTATATATTTGTAACCGTACCCATGTTTTTTTATTGAGTCGCACTTGACAGGACGTTTAATTAATCTGGACACAAAAGTGAGGCAGACATTTTCACTTTGTTATGATGACATGACCCGCTAATTTTTGAGTCTTCCACACATCAAACACATAGAAAAAGTTCTCGTTTAGCAGTGACTGGTCGGATTACACCTAGGTAAACCAGCTAACAAATTTTGCTTGTTTATTCGCTTCTCAGAAATGCACGGTGCAGACATTAGAAGGACCGAAAGTTCAAACATAGGAGGCGTTGGTTCACGCAATACGGATTTTCTGTTATTCTTGGATACTGGTAACGCACTGGAAGAGTGCAAAAAGCATCCCGTGTTATCTTTCCCTTGCTCTTGGGATTCAGTTACTGATAGGCGAGTGTGCTACTTTATTTGTGTCTGGCTAACCACTGGTTGTTGTTTTGAAAACAAAATGACAGACACCTGATGTGTCTACAAAATACTACTAATGAATGTCAACTTATGGATTTTATTTGATATATACATTTAAGAAGACTTATTTGTTAGAAAGCCAACCTTTGACTAAGTTCAAACCAGCAAAACAGAATGCTTGAACGTGATGAGTGTTTTGTTAGCTGAGCTACAAGGTCATACTAAGTGCTTAGATATTTTACATTCGTAGTTCAACTGGTGCAGTGCTTGCCGTGGCTTGGGATTCTGTTCCTGCTGTTCCTTCGGATCCAGCCGAAGTTCAGATTTTCACGGTTGAGTTCTCTCTTAGTTGAAGTTTTGCGAAACTGCTTGTTAATATGAATGGTTCATTCGTTTCAATCACTATCGACGAGATCATCACTCACTATTTAGTAGTTTAGCAGCGAAGGTTCAAAATAACTGTCCTAAAAAAACGAAATATTTTGACTTCTCTTCTGAACATGTCCGTCTTCACTCTGGAAAGACAAGAAACTGTATTATTTCAAATTAGTTGAAAAGAAGATTGTAATTGATTCTACTCAACTCTGGGACCAGAGACAACCATCAGTGTCTGAACAAAAAGGAGTGGTGAGAATGCAGAGCACACATTTTCTCTGTGTAAGTGCAGTCTCGTTTGTTTGACAGGGTCGTTTATACTGAGGCCGTATAAGTGTAGCAAATAAGTGAACAAAATTTTGCCTGGTAAAGCATTCAGTCCGCTGTTTGTAATGGTGTCTGATGTATATAGTTAGGAATTACGACCGGGTTTAGATGGATGCCGTTTATACTTGACTAAAAATGTAATTTGATTTCACCACAAACAGGCATAAATATTTGGAATTGCAGAGATCGCCGGGGAAAATGACACCTTATGGTGGATGTTACACTCTAGGGCAAATGTGGATATCCGTTCGAATGTAACAGCAGCGAAACCAGTGCTAATAGATTAGGCAGTTAAACATAAAAAATGGCAACAATGTACGATTTTCCGGTTAACCAAAAATGAACTCAGAACTGATGAGTGGACGACGTAATTGATGCGGAGACAATTCATCCACAACATTTATCCGGTAATTACTCCTCATGTTCATATGTGAACGTCACTCACACTTGTTTGCAGCCTTCGCATTCAGATAGACTTTCCAGTTGTCCACTTTTAAAACGAAGCAGTAAACTCGAGTTTCGTTCTCATTAGAGCTCCTCAGTAGTGCATATCCTTGCCACGGTCGGGACTAGAATTCCGGCCATGCTTTCATAAGACAACCGTGTTGACCACTGCGCCATTCACCTTACCCTAGGATGTGCACTACTGACGAGCTCTAATGAGGGCGAGACTCGAATCTAGTGCTTCTCTTCGAAAGAGGCTGGCTCAATG
>LOND01000658.1:0-49811 GCA_014220965.1 Paragonimus kellicotti | reverse complement strand
GATATTTTTATGAACCTTTATATATTTGTAATCGTATCCATGTTTTTTTATTGAGTCGCACTTGACAGGACGTTTAATTAATCCTGGACACAAAAGTGAGGCAGACATTTTCACTTTGTTATGATGACATGACCCGCTAATTTTTGAGTCTTCCACACATCAAACACATAGAAAAAGTTCTCGTTTAGCAGTGACTGGTCGGATTACACCTAGGTAAACCAGCTAACAAATTTTGCTTGTTTATTCGCTTCTCAGAAATGCACGGTGCAGACATTAGAAGGACCGAAAGTTCAAACATTAGGAGGCGTTGGTTCACGCAATACGGATTTTCTGTTATTCTTGGATACTGGTAACGCACTGGAAGAGTGCAAAAAGCATCCCGTGTTATCTTTCCCTTGCTCTTGGGATTCAGTTACTGATAGGCGAGTGTGCTACTTTATTTGTGTCTGGCTAACCACTGGTTGTTGTTTTGAAAACAAAATGACAGACACCTGATGTGTCTACAAAATACTACTAATGAATGTCAACTTATGGATTTTATTTGATATATACATTTAAGAAGACTTATTTGTTAGAAAGCCAACCTTTGACTAAGTTCAAACCAGCAAAACAGAATGCTTGAACGTGATGAGTGTTTTGTTAGCTGAGCTACAAGGTCATACTAAGTGCTTAGATATTTTACATTCGTAGTTCAACTGGTGCAGTGCTTGCCGTGGCTTGGGATTCTGTTCCTGCTGTTCCTTCGGATCCAGCCGAAGTTCAGATTTTCACGGTTGAGTTCTCTCTCAGTTGAAGTTTTGCGAAACTGCTTGTTAATATGAATGGTTCATTCGTTTCAATCACTATCGACGAGATCATCACTCACTATTTAGTAGTTTAGCAGCGAAGGTTCAAAATAACTGTCCTAAAAAAACGAAATATTTTGACTTCTCTTCTGAACATGTCCGTCTTCACTCTGGAAAGACAAGAAACTGTATTATTTCAAATTAGTTGAAAAGAAGATTGTAATTGATTCTACTCAACTCTGGGACCAGAGACAACCATCAGTGTCTGAACAAAAAGGAGTGGTGAGAATGCAGAGCACACATTTTCTCTGTGTAAGTGCAGTCTCGTTTGTTTGACAGGGTCGTTTATACTGAGGCCGTATAAGTGTAGCAAATAAGTGAACAAAATTTTGCCTGGTAAAGCATTCAGTCCGCTGTTTGTAATGGTGTCTGATGTATATAGTTAGGAATTACGACCGGGTTTAGATGGATGCCGTTTATACTTGACTAAAAATGTAATTTGATTTCACCACAAACAGGCATAAATATTTGGAATTGCAGAGATCGCCGGGGAAAATGACACCTTATGGTGGATGTTACACTCTAGGGCAAATGTGGATATCCGTTCGAATGTAACAGCAGCGAAACCAGTGCTAATAGATTAGGCAGTTAAACATAAAAAATGGCAACAATGTACGATTTTCCGGTTAACCAAAAATGAACTCAGAACTGATGAGTGGACGACGTAATTGATGCGGAGACAATTCATCCACAACATTTATCCGGTAATTACTCCTCATGTTCATATGTGAACGTCACTCACACTTGATCGCAGCCTTCGCATTCAGATAGACTTTCCAGTCGGCCCCTTTCGAAAAGAAGCACTAGACTCGAGTTTCGCTCTCATTAGAGCTCGTCAGTAGTGCATATCCTTGCCACTGCCGGGACTAGAACTCCGGCCATGCTTTCATGAGGCAACCGTGTTTACCACTGCGCCATTGACCTCACATTAGGATGTGCACTACTGACGAGCTCTAATGAGAGCGAAGACTCGAATCTAGTGCTTCTCTTCGAAAGAGGCTGGCTCAATGCGAATACTGCCATCAAATGTGTGTGGTGTTCAACGGGAAATTAATAAAGTCTCCCACTACTCATTAGTAATTCAATGTTCTTAGCCAGGTGGAACGTACTTTTGGCTACTGTAACCATCAGTTTGCTTTGGGTGTCCACTACCTGCAAGATGTTGAAATAGTCATTATTTTCAATAAACCAGCACGCATTCCGAGAATTCGAAAACCGTTTACCAAACAGCTACACAAGTCTAGTTGATAACACTGTGCAAATTCTCACTAATTTCGAAAATTTATTTTGCCAATTTAAAAAGCGAACACATACTGCTGTTTTGCTTGTACAGACCTAACGCCGGAATGATATTCATGTGTCCGAAGTTCTTCGAAGAGGACAAACAAAAGCAAATAGATAAACTCATGCATGAGATGTTGCATATTTTTGTAAGTCCTCTTGGTCTAACTATGATCTAACTATGTCCAACTTAAAAATGAATTGTTAAAAATTGCTGAGAGTTTGAGCATGTTCTTTTGAACTAGAATACTAAGAATACTAAGCGATGAACTATAAACCCCTGGATGACTAGTGGTGCTAGGTACTTTGCCACGTTGACTCATAGACATGTCACTTGACAATATGGTACATCTTTTCTTGAGCAGGCATTTGAGCATAGCAGCGACTGAGCACATCTTTAGATCTCATGCATTTTGTCCTTATTACGCCTCTCGTATAGTTGACCACGTTCTTTATTCGGGTCTCGCGCGTAACCATTTTGCGACCCGTTGATTCATCAATTTCCCTGTTCGTCGCGCTCAAAAGTTGGTTGGTGGTTCATTTACTTTACTCGAATCCTCAATCATGTAAAAGAAACTAGCAACAAAGAGACCTTATTAGGTGGATAGATTACCGTCCTACTGTCCGATCAGCAAAGGCGGGTGACATGAAACCTGCACCGAAAACCCTCGGTTAAGCAACCTGAATTTGATTACAGCCGAGAGAAGTCTGTTGTTCAGTTTATACGTCAGGCGGCTGCGGTTTTGTAATCTCAGGTAGTCAGTTAACGACTTCTCCTGTAGTATGCCCAGTGTCTCCCAGAAATCTTTTCGAGCAGGTGTTAGACACTTGAAACCTATGGCCATCAAGCCATTTCATACTCATTCTTCTGGTTGCCAAGGTAACAAACCGCTATCCTATTGACAGTATGTGATTCACTGGTTAACGGATGAAAAATCGTGGATGTAAAATGCGCGTTTATTTAAACATGAATTCGTGGCTTAGGCAGGTTGTAGATATTGGTCTAACTTCTACTTGTTTTGAAACGTTCGAGTCAACACATTTGATTCTACATGAGTATTTATTTCTTGTGTGGTGTGTTTACTTCCTTTTATCAGTTGAATAATATTGCGGTTTTTCCTATTAGCACTTGCTTTAAATGAATTTCTGTCTAAAACGGAGTGATTTTTCAAAGTCCAGATGACGCTGTGTGAATTAACCAATATGTAGTACGAGATGTGAATCTTGAACACACCAAAGCAGTTTCATTTCCTAGGATAACAATCATTTTATATGGAAACCAAAGAAACAGCTGGTATGCCAATGAAAACCGGCGATACGCAATTAATTTCTTCCTCAACACGACCAACTTTCAATTCAATTAATAATTTCCTGTTCATCAAGGGATTTGCAGAAACGTCGTTGGCGTACTTCCGCGACAGAAAGGGGAGACCAAGAACGCCACGAGACCCGCGAACAGGTCAGCCTGCTTTGGGCAAAGACAGGCGAGGAAACCACGTACCAAGGTAGTTTGAAGACTTATTGTTTAGACGCCACGTACTAACAGCATGATTAAACGTTTTTAGTGATTTGCCGAACACTGGCAACAAAGGTGATTAGGGTGTAGTTACGTATGTACACATATTTTCCTGGTTAGTTGCTTTGGTGGCATCTGTAAACCAGTGACCTAATGATAGCCCATTAAATGCACAGATTTTTATAATTCTGGGTATCATTATGCCGATTTGGGAGCGATTAGGTGAGTTAATTTCTTCGCTATTTTTCCTATAGGTTCATACTGTTGATGATGATGTCTATACGTTGATAGTAAACTGCGGACACGTTCACTTTGAGGTGTGCAGCGCTAGGAAGCAATATTAAAATTTGACCTCGCTGGAGAATCTCTACCACAACCTGCACTTCTGTTGACCTGAGGATACTAACTGCAGCCCGTGAAGAGGAACTCTTGACATATAAATTAGGCAACAAATAGGCAACAAATTAGGCATCAGAATTGTGCTCATCGATGTTGGAAAAACACGTACTCATTTGGTGACTTGGCGCCAATGTGTTAATAAACTGCCACACAATTTGCACACGTCGATAATTAGGAATAACAGCTTTAGGTTAATTTTAGACATGGTTCGAAGTGTGTGGAATCAAAAGTGGTGGACTGTAAATGACTTTCAATCTTTACCACTGGTGACGTCCTTAAACTGCTTCTGACGGACACACAATCGTACTTATACTGTTAGCCCCTTTAAAATAGAACAGACACTGTTTTAAAGTATTCCTCCTACCTAACAAATCTTATTACATGTGGCTATGAATACTATAATTTAATCATAAACTTCACGTTTCACCTCAAATTGTCTAAGTATAAAAACTATACGTCATCATACACGTTACTTGTACGACACAAAGAAGCCACAGTTTTTAGAAATGAGCCGAATAAAGAGGTGAATACAGCACTGAACAAGTGCACCTGCTATCCTTTGGAGGTATGGTTCTTCGTTTTGTGTTGTGAAATTTACACTATTTAACTGGTGTGATGACACTTTCCTTACCAAAATCAAAAATGCTCTATGTTGAAGTCATGCACGTCTCACACTCCACACTGACTTGTTCTCCTATCATTCATGTTAGGTTTGCGGAAAATGCGGGATCTGTACGTTTTTCGGGTACAAACCATATTGCTAAATGACTAGATAAGGGCTGCTAAGCTAATGCGTTACTTAAACAATCCAGTCGCCATCTCCGCTGTTACTTGGCTACTCACACATAGCGTGTCTCGTCGGGCTTACCGATCTCGAATATCAAGACACTGTACAATCCTGTGTTGGGTGTTGTTCGGCTGACATTCTAAGTTCAGTCATTAAGTCCGAATCGATATTTAGCGCTTAACGATGAACACACTCGGAACACTCGTCGTTCGACTCAACATCATTTGCAGTTTGCTTTTCTTATACTTTGCAGCATTGATATAGCAGAGAATGTTTGCTCCATGACAGAAGGTGATCCATCTTTGATACGCAACGTGTCACAATGATTTCCTTCTGGGCATGTTCATATTTCCCACAAAATTCTGTCTAGTGTTGCCGTTAGGGAGGAATTGTTACATTGATTTTTCAGCAGTCAGTTTAGCGTTTACAGTACAATGAAGAAACTATGTGGGTGGCGCAAATACGGACCTCTCGCCTCGTTGCTTTTGTTTGAACTTAACTACATAACTAGACAAGAGGCAGAATTGAATGGCCGGAGCTGACACTAGATTTCTAACGTGACCAACATTTTTCGCCACATACTAATAAGCTAGATAATAGTTGTTATCTCTTTTATGGTTCTTGTTTCAATGTTTTCTATTCAGTCTACTATATGGTTACCAGGATAGTCTTACTTTCAATACCGAGTGTGAACACAAAGGGATAGGCAGCTGCCCAAAAGTGATAAAACCTCCGCAAATTGCAGCATACGTCCTGTTTGTTTTTCTGAACAGCAAATTGACTGCCTTGCGGTCAGTCATCCTGTGTCCTTTCTTGACAGATGTTTGATTCGGTTTTTCTCTTGTGTTGACAAGTCTATAGTGTCACCCTTCCATTGTACACATATCCTCTTGGGAATTATGCCCACCGATAGAGGCTCCAAGTGACTGATTTTTCCTTCAAGCCCATTCCTCACTGTTACTAAAAGACAGTGAGCAGACTACGTCGTACATGACAGAATCGTACTGTCTCCCCGTCTTAGCAAACAGGAAACAACATTTAATGCGGTGGTACACGAGGTTGATCAGCGGAGTAAGCTCTGGAACTATGACACTGTTCAAGCTGCCTGATGTTCCCAAGTAGAAATGTGAATTCGGAACCAATATCTACTTCATTACTTTGGTGGTTGTTAATACAAGCACGGTAAACAAGTTTTTCAACGTGGAAAGTTATAGCTTTTACACATTTACTGTCAACCGGAAGTTGGATTTCATCAAATTCAGTTCATAATTTCTTTGCAACAGCTTTATTTACAGTTATGATTAAGAATTAGTGTGCGTAACGTTCGTGTAGATACATGTTCGTAGTTTAGTTCTCTGCATTTTTCATGCGTTTGCGAATGATCAGTTGATACTCCTCTGCGGTGACTTAAACGTAACTGACATCGTGATCTTAGAATTTCACATGACAAAATCTTCACCAACTTGGTCCTGAAACCTAATTTATTCCATCAAATCATGTCCGTCCACATTATAACCTATGAAATTTAAATATTTTTCAGCAATTCAACTCTCGTTATCAAAGAGAACGTGTTTGTTTCAACCAAGTCTTCGACATCTCTTAGTGTACCGTACCTGACTTTGCCAACTATAGTGGTGAGTTTCCACTGACTTAATTTGTTTGTCCCACCTGAAACTATCCATCTTATTCTAATGATAAATTCCAATCAATGGAAAATGTCAGTAAACCAAATATGAAGCAGTTTATCTGTTTTGGCGATATAGTTTAAGCAGAATATTAGAGCAGTGGATCTGTTCTGTGCAGGTTCGTCAACTGCGAACGTGCAATAACCATTTCATTGCAACCACTTTCAAAGCCACGCTGTAAAATCGACCAATGAACATCAGTCATGTGAGGGTACTTCATCTCTTCAGTTTTGTTAGGGATGAGGTCAGGTAAGCGTAAAGCCATTTGCAATTTCGTCTGACATCGATTCTTTGAACTGTATCGACAAGTTGGGAAGAGCTCGAAAACCTTCAACCAGTCGGACTGTCTGCAGTTTGTCATCGCTTACTTGAAGACAGCTCGTCTGGGTAAGACGTGTAGCATTGAGTGCATATTTGATGAGCGATCACCAGAATCTTTCACCATTCATTTGGTTGAAAGCTGTTGGTAACACATTATAACAGTGAACCATGGGATCGTGTACGAACGACCGCTAGTTAATACCTCACCATAACTTGCAGTTTATACCGATCATGATGGTCCCAATATATGTATTATGGTCTAAGAATTTCTTGCTACTTACATTCACCAACGTGGCATCTATAAAATCATTCACCTAGTGTGACCATGTCGAGCAGAAGTGAAGAAAAAGGTAGTCTGAACGCTGCTACTTATATCAAATTTGTCGGAACACCGAGATTCATGTTACATTTGAACGTGAATATAAATTGCCTAGCCCCTATTGAGTAGTTTGACGTGCTAAAATTCTCCAGGACTGTTCCCTTTCCTTCTACAAAGCTGGAGACTGCCATCATGACTCGTCAGTAAAGATCGAGTCGAATGAGTTGCGCATACTGTTCGAAAACCCCCTTGAATGGCTCTATCAGAACTGAACAGAGGGTGCAGTGGCCTGGAGCATGAACAGTGCCAAACTTATTAGCTGACGACAGTCAGATATAAATACAACATTTGTAAGGGCTTCCAAGAGAGCCGCTGTTGACAGAAATACAGATGTATTTGCTCACATTATTCTTCACATACCATAGTTAATTGCTAGCCGTTGATACGAATTAATTCTGGCACAAATGTCGTTGATTGAGAGTACATGTACATATAACCAGTTTGGTTCATATCACAAGAGCGGGGCAGAATGAGGTTACCATACAAGTGATGGTACGGATGAATATAAGTTCGAGAACGTGCATACTGAGCCAAGTTAATGAAATCTTTGAGAGCTATCGTGCACTGAAAATAAGTGAGAAGCCGACCAAAAGGTAGGTATTTAGTTTATTGTTTTATTCGTTTGTTCATGCCATTCATTTGATCCCTCTAATTTTGGCTATCATTTCAAAGTACTTTGTCCTCCTTGCGCATGCCTCAATTAAAAAAATTGTCCTGATACCGGGAAATTCGAAGTGGACTCAGGTAAAAGAAACCTAGTCCGATACACACAAAGTTACCACACCGGACATGGTTGGTCTCAAACAGTTTAGCTGGCTACCCGACGGAGTTTTCTTGGTTTTGGCGAATAATTCAAAGAAATGGAAGAAACTCGCTAGGGTATGCTTTTTTCGTATGCAAGACCATTGTGAGACTTTCGTAATGCATTCTTGATAAGGGAGGATAAAACAGAATTATCACATTTGTTTCTATTACATTACCAGTCCGCTTCTCGTTTCAACAACGAAAGTCTCTGAAGGGCAATGCCCTTCAATGTACTACCTCGAATTAGTCATTACCAGTAACATACTGCATCAGTTAATCGAGAGTTTGGTTCACGGCTCATCCATTGATGATTTATTTCTACTACTACTTTGCAGAATCTGGCCAGGAAATACTTCGATGCAAGCTCACTGGATGGGGTGCCACTGGAACGAGAAGAGCACATGACCAGTCAATTGGAAGCTCGCATATTTCCAGTACGCCAATAATCACATTACCGTTCATCAAACTATTCTGTTGATAAATCAATTTGTTTCTTCCGTAACGAGGAGCACTCTTACATGAGAAATTGTTTGTTTACCTTAATTCATACTCACTACGCATCGAATAGCCCCATGAGTTCATTAGAAGTAAAAAGGTGTTTTGGCGAACAGTCTGTTTTCGGTTATTCATCATCGGGCCAATTACATAACATTTTATATCATCATGGTTGTCAAGCGAGCAAAATCAAAAGCAATTAGTCACATAATTACGTCACGCGGTTGTGAATTGGAGGGCAATTAGGTGACAAAATTGACCTCCGGAGGCGTCGAGTCGGCAACGGGAGGCCATGGTAACCGTAGGGCCTGTACAAATTTCTTCTGAGCGCACAACTGTGGATTGCGCAACCGAATTCCGATCGCTTCCGCAGTGGCCAGAATACGAAATTTGACTCCTCTGGATTGACGACTGGGCAAGCGGTAAATGGGCTGGAAAGCCACTTCCGGTGTGGGACTTGGTGCCCTGAATCAACAAGGTGCGCCAGAATTGCACTCGAAATGGACTTCACCTCGCCCTTAGTCAGCCATGTGGGGTGGTGTTCACGTATCCTCTGAGAAAGGCGCCTGGTTGTGCGACCGACGTAACCTGCTCCACAGGAGCATGTGAAAGAATAAACACAAAATGAGGTCACACATTTAGGCAACGTATCTTTGAGTTGTACGTGGATTACCGAGTCGGATCTGAACGAGATTCGCAGTTGTGCCGCACTGTAGGTCTTTTCAATTGCGTTACTTAGTCTACGAGTCACCAGTTCAGCCAACGCCTCGCCTTTGTAGTCTAGCGTCATGTAAACCAACTTCTTTTCCGCAGATGGGAGCTTAACTTTCGGTTCTGTCAGTTCCATATGTCTATCCACGAAGTTTGCAGGATAGGCGTTCTCTGTGAGAGAAGAGAAACCGTCGTTCGTAGTTTAACATACATTGCTATGAGAATATGAACTGATGAGGTGATGGAGGCAGAATTGGTGTTTTTACGACGGATATTCTCAGAGGACGTCCATCCCGTAGAGTGAGTAACGCAATTGAAAAGACCTACAGTGCGGCACAACTGCGAATCTCGTTCAGATCCGACCCGGTAATCCACGTACAACTCAAAGATACGTTGCCTAAATGTGTGACCTCATTTTGTGTTATTCTTTCACATGCTCCTGTGGAGCAGGTTACGTCGGTCGCACAACCAGGCGCCTTTCTCAGAGGATACGTGAACACCACCCACATGGCTGACTAAGGGCGAGGTGAAGTCCATTTCGAGTGCAATTCTGGCGCACCTTGTTGATTCAGGGCACCAAGTCTCACCGGAAGTAGCTTTCCAGCCCATTTACCGCTTGCCCAGTCGTCAATCCAGAGGAGTCAAATTTCGTATTCTGGCCACTGCGGAGGCGATCGGAATTCGGTTGCGCAATCCACAGTTGTGCGCTCAGAAGAAATTGTACAGGCCCTACGGTTACCATGGCCTCCCGTTGCCGACTCGACGCTCCGGAGGTCAATTTTGTCACCTAATTGCCCTCCAATTCACAACCGCGTGACGTAATTATGTGACTAATTGCTTTTGATTTTCGATCGCTTGACAACCATGATGATATAAAATGTTATGTAAGTTGGCTCGATGATGAATAACCGAAAACAGACTGTTTGCCAAATCACCTTCATATCTCCTAATATATTCCTCAATTTAATTGAGTGTCTGCAGACGTTACGACGTGTTTACCAACGCTTCTGTGGGAATGTGTTTGGCGCCAATGTGCCTCTTCATTAACTAGGTTCAAAATGTCCCAGGTACGCTGGTTTGAAACTGTGATTTCCGATGCTCACTTAGGCCCAGGCTTTTATGTACAACAGCAAGGCAAGTGGTTACAGCTAACCGCGTGTAAACAAGATGCGGATAATATAATTACCTATGGATGGGAAAGTTATCTGCAGTATTTCCTATTGTTCATGAATCATTAACGATCGTTTTATGGCTTGCGTTAATCGCCTACAAAGGGGAAATTATACTTCTTTTTTGGCTGTCGGTCGCATTACGCTGCATCGCATCAGCTATACAATGCAGCCTTGGGCATTATTTGTCATAATATTCTAGACCAGCGAATTGGGAATGCAAGGTTCACGCACACACGACTACACTTCTAAGACGGTCTCACGTTTAAAGTAATTTCTGTTTGTTGACATTAGGACTTCGATTTGCAGACCGCGACAGTAAAACCGAGTAAATGCACACTGCTGCTGGTGTTACCGATTCTTAACACCGCCGCTTTTTCATCTCGCAACGCACAGTCGTAAAGGCCTATTGGTTTTGTAGAACTGGTCATATAATTTTGATTGCCAGACTTTGACTGAAGACCCGTTCAACCCAGGAATGGTTTGGTTTGTCGAACATCTTGATGAAACTGGAGAGAAACCAACATTCAGTTCACGAGGACAGTGAAAACAACCACATGAAGAAATTGTCACGGGTAACACAGCACAAACTGCAGATTGAAACCTTGGCTCGTGGAAGCAACTACTCTGCCTTTCAAAAATATCTGATCCTATCTAGTTCCAGACTCAGTATCAAGAGTTCTTTGCTACGTATCTTACTTGATGCCTTTATTTAATGATATCCAATATTGTGTTAAAGCAAAACTTGTTGACCCCCAGCACTTGTACGACTTGAGCCCATTTCACGTATAGCGAAACAAGGTGGGCAAGAAATTGCGCAGCAAACCACTCTGATCAGAGGTGACTGCGACAGGTTCTTAGACGATTGCCATAGGCTCTTAAAAACTCCCCATTTAATCTTCAACCGCAGCAAAATATTTTAGCTTCTGTCCATGCCTAACTGCGTGAAACGTAGCACAATTATATAGCGTGTGATCAAAAATCAGTGTGAGTGAGGACTCAGAAGTATATGCTCACTCACATCTACAGGAGCGTCCAGTAAGTTCTTTCATGTTACTCATCCCTGACTTCAAACACAAGACGCGTCTCAAGAGATTGCTTGCGGTTGAACAATCTTGGTGTATTTAAAAAGTACGAAATGTCCATCCGAATGTGGGATGGTGAGCAATACCAGCATTGTTAGCCAACCATATTCAAGTGAGTTGCATTTTTGACAATCAGTCCAGCATCACGCTCTTACCGCAAATTTTGGGCATAGCGCTCAGGACTTATATTAAGTCAGCTGATTTTATGCTGTACAACTTATGCAGAACGCGGTTTATGAGAACATTCTGGGTACCAAAATGTTCGTTAGAATTCTCGTTGTATTTCTGTATCTGTTTGCTGGCAATTAAATGTTTATGCTGGCAGCTCCCTCAAACATGAAATAAATAGGGGCGCGGCAGAGATTAAGCTTAGATGTTAAGCCGAGCAAACGTTATTTCGGATTAGAGAAAAGGCTTGAAAACAGCTGGTTTCAATTACGTTGAAGGTAACGTTAGAATAGTCTTGAGTCTCTTGGTTCGACGCAGCGTCTTCAAGGAAGACGACTGCTTCGGGTCATATATTTGTGTCCGTTCATAACTGAGAATTCCACATTTAAACTGTTAGCTGATACAATTGCTTCTAACTGTAAGTAGTGCAAAATACTTTGATTATATTCCTGTTAATTATTGTGCAGTGTTTACCACGGTGGTCTAGTAACAAAAGCTGACCGTATGCGCAGTGTAACATCTACGGTAGCACTGTTGTCAATGGAACGATTTTCTGTTTCTCATTCATTGTAGGAGGATATCATGGTGGTTGGCGGATCGCTACTTACCAACTTTACCCTCGCTTTCCTATACGATACGGGGTTAGTGCATCATTTTTAAATAATGAGCTTCTAACTATTGCTTTTGTCCGTTGGTGTAATCAGACGATTTCGTGGGATAATGTTTGAGTGAGATAATATCTTACGTTAAATATTCGACAACCACTGTTTTAATCATTGTGTTTCCGTGTAAAACACTTTTACTTTTTAAGTATAACGTTTCTGTAACATTTTCAGATGTGTGAAACTTTGCGAGGGTGACGTGACAGTTATTTCTAGTAAAGCAAATTGACTCTCGCGACTTAGTTTCGGAATACCGGTAATTTGCTGAACGACTCATACAAAACAGTGCTTACCCATGTAGTCATCTAATGAAGACGCCATTCTGTTTGGTTCTTTTTCATCTGCTCCCAAAAAGTCAGTAAAGTGTTTGCCTTTATTTTAAATGGGAAAAGAAATAGATCCTTTTGAGGGATAAAATAGTATAGTTGATTTGTGCCAACTCTTTTCCGTCGCATGTTTTGAAGAAACGCGTCAACGTGACTACTGCTTTCTCAGACTGGCGTTAGAATGGTGGCTTTAGAATTGGTTCATGGCTGCGACTTACTGTTTGCAATCGCACACCATATGCTTTTCATACTTTAGACACTTACCGCATCTAAATCTGAGCACCCGCTTCAGCGAATTTAGCTTTCTATACGATACAACGCATGAACGTGAATCACATTGCTATCATTTTGGAAGAACTGGAAAAAGTAGTAGTGACTACACATTCATGGAATTTGGCCCAGAATCGAAGCAACATATCCTCGGCGAAAACAATTGTCAACTGCTACCTATCAAATGTGCTGAGCATCACGAATGTTTATCTCCGTGGGTTGGTATGAATCAGTCAAGACAAATGACCACTGGAGTATCATTCGTCTGTATGGGTTTATGATGGGGTTGTAAGGTGGGATCTTACGCAGTAAGCGTTCCTCCACCGCTATGGCTGTCTGTTATCGGCTGCGCAAGATGAAGTGAGACATGGTAAGCCGAGTTATTAACCTTGATGTCAATAGACCCCTTGGAAAAGCAGTAGCTGCAACCATTTTTGAATGATGTACGATTTACAGGGACAAAAATCCCACACTACTAGCCGACAATCAAAATATAGTTCAACTAGTTAGTAAGTTCTGTGATTTCAGCTTGGATAAAGTTGTTGACCGTGGGGTCATTGATAAGAGTTAACAGGACAGCTACTGTGTCTCCTTTCGAGGCGGTCGGGTAACTTGAGCACTATTCACGAGCGAATGTGGCCAGGCGTTTACGAGTAATGATTCAATCGTGTCTGAGGTGAGGTCAGTGACGGTGGTGAACACGGTTGACTCATGAAAGCGTGGCGGAAGTATTAGTTTTAGTCGCGGAAGAGATATATACTGCTGATGAGCTCTATCGGGAGCGCAACGTAGGTCTAATGCTTCTTGTGCAACGGGCTGACTGAAACATCTACAGGAATTTGACAGTTATGGTCTGCTGTGGATGGCACTTACAAGTTTTAATAACGTTCGGTGCACTAGGACAAACTAAATTTCGAGCAAAAGACTTTCTCAGTGAAAAGTCAAGGCTGGTTCTCATTAATGAATTGGGCAAATTCAGTGCACATCCAAAGATACCGCGCTGTTGTAAGGCTTCTTAGTATCTAGTGTCCTTTCCTTTCGAACCGAAATTTTAGAATTTAGCTTCGACAAACAAATAATAGTGGTTACTAAAAACGGTGCCATGATTTTCGGTGACGCCCGTCTTACACAGGTTTTGTGAGGTCCAAGTTAGTCGTCAGTCAGGTTGATGATTAGCCACGTAAATCTGCACGATGCCTGAACGTATGCTCTACTATGCGGACCACGAAGATACAATCATTATGAGCACAGCACTTTTGTTCCGTAAATGTCCAACTCCAATCAGTACTGTTTATCTAGACTGTACTAAAGATAATTTTTAAGATGTAAGTAGATAACCAACTTTCAGCAAGAGTATCTCGTGATTTGAATAATCTGCCGGCGCGTATTTTCTAGGCCTGTCGCTGCTTACACTAAATGAATGATTTCTCGGATGATCCCCAGTATATTAAGGTGTGAAGTTGAGGTAATACGTTCGCAATAAGGGATGTACATTCCCGGGTACTTGAAATTTGTTCTGGAAAAATTGACACTACTCACTTTGATGCGTTTCGTTACATTGTTTTGGTTGATGTAAGATTTTCCCTTGATAAATGCGTTTTTGATCCACCTTGCTATGTAACTTGAGAGTAACTTTCACTTGTAACCAATGAACAACTGTTAGAGGACGGTACTACACAGCCGTATTTGCTGGTATTTAGAAAGCAAACGGAAGTGTTACAACCTGATCGCGCATAACGTGTTGGTTGGCTGACCTAGCTGTCCGTGTTTGTTTCATCGAACTGTCTTTAGTAAGCTTAGTGGTGTTTATCCCGCCTGTTTGTTATTGTCTCCTTATACAGTTGGTACGATGTGAGTCATGCGTTCGCAAAAAAGGCGACTTGGGGAAAAAATGCAGGGGAGGCGTTTATAACACAAAGCTGTTATGCTTTTACACGCGAACAAAAAAAGAAGTAAGTTCAACTGTTTTGTTGGTATCAAGTATAAACTGTAAGCCAAGGTTCGCGGTTAAAACCGATTAGTTTATTGCACTAACTCAGGATTGGCCATCTCCATTAAATTGTTCATTGACAGTTTTGCTTCTCAGTTCTCCTTCTTGTTTTTCACCATGATATGCTGTAGATCAAGCTGAAGCGTGCGCATGCTGCATTTGCAACGACATATATTCGTTGTATGGTGCGAATTTGTTTCTATACTTGCCTCGTAAACTTGGGAATAAATTGAGGAAATATGGGTAATCATGTTGAGCGGTATCACCTTGAAATTCATTCGACAGAAACGCTTGATCTGAACAATATTATTCATTTAAATAATAAACAGCGGAAGAATCACCGTCACTGTAACCTGCTCCGTTGACTGTACTTATCCGTTGAGCACCGTTTTAGCGTATTTATCTAACAACTGCTTGTCCGTCGGGGTATTCATTATAGTTCACCTAGCCACTGAATATATTTTAAATTTTGTTTCATGCTATTTGTTTTTTGTTTCTCTGTTACCTCAACTTATATATGCATATGCATAACTCTTGAAAAAATACGTCGATAGTACTTCTGTACCAACGATCTTCTTCCAGTCATGGTGAATATCTGATAGAGAAGACGCTGTTTTCATCAGGTACTGATCAAAGCTACCTGAAAGAGGTGAGATGAGCGTAGACGTCCTTTTCAATTTGACACAAGAAGGGTGTAAGTTCTGTACAGTATTCCTGGGAATTTGTTCGGTTCATTCACGACCAGATGAAGCAAACCGATGGCATTCCTCGGACCTACAACTGTAAATACACATTGCCTTACCAGTATGGCTGATATAATCTTTAAATAAATCGTTTTGGCCTAGGCAGCCAGTATAGGTAACGTGTTTAATGGTAGCCCATTTCCGATACAGCACTATCGCTGACTGTCATCATTTTCAATAACGATTTATAGTACAGGTTTGATGCCTTTCAGAATTGGTTTCCTGAGTTAATCAATAGGATGAGAATTTTATTTCGCATGTATACTTGATAAGCTAGTAATGGATGCTGTAGAGTTGTACGTTTACGGAAAGCGAACATGATACTGAATAGACAGCTGGACATTTCGACTGTGAATAGGAGTATCGTGAAAAACACAAAGGACACTGACTGTTTAGTTTTACGAAACGGGGCGGGTGGTCTATTCGGAAAGGAATAGTGGTGGCCAGCTGTCAATGTAGACATAACGTTTGACATTTTGGAACATGAAAATCGGAAACAAAAACTGTTTCGGTGTTGTCACAAAACTGCTGCACTAAACTGTCAGAGAAAGGACTTCTTCACACTACGTAAATTGCAACCACTACCACAGAGTATAGCAACCGTATCATACTTAACAATTGTGCGCGTAGACCCTTCACAGAAGGGAACACATCTATTGGTTGAGGCCATCTTCATCCGAACGATAATTTGTATAAGTTGGTTTGCTGAACCTTCAGGAATTCTAAGCGATGAAATGCTTGTCTATATAGATTCGATCAAGAGGTCACGGTCCAACGTTGTCGTATTGATGGCCACTGGAAAATATTAAACCAAGTTCCCGAACGTTCTGAGTGCTAAACAACTAATTCTACGGTTAGTCCTAAATTCAGCTGCGTTTGCTACAAATATCCGAAGACTGTAGTTTTTGTATTGGTGTATTTGTAACTAATGATGTTTCCTCCGTTCATTCATAAAGGTCATTAGCTTTGCCAGATGGTAATGCGGTTGGGGCTATTGTCCAGCGCAGTAGTGCTTTGGGATAACCTAGAAAATGCAAGTTACCAAAAGCGGTAAAAATGCATAAAACATGGTTGAACGAAAGAATTAAAAGTGACTTGAATACAACCACATCATCGACTGCGGCATAATTTCATCTCGGAAAAAGGTTCTAACCGGCTGTTTGTGCGATCACGGCGAGGCGACCTCTACCCGTACTCGCCTTCAATTTTGAAATGAAGATGAATTGAATGACGTTAGTTGAATGAGGTCAGTGAGGTACGTTATGCTCAGTCAGACGAACTGACGAATTAACTCAAGAGCAAAGGACCACTTGGCTGAATCTCGTTAGTGTTGTCAAGCTGTCCGCTATCGACTAAATGAATAAATTTAGCATTTCACCAATTCAATAACAATGTAGTCGGATTGGTTGTTCGTGAAAATGACAGCATGTTTTATGGCCCTTGCGATGCATAACAACCCTTTACGGTTTTAACTTGTACTGCCAGTGAGTAGTTTTCAGCATTTAAATTTAGGGCAAACTATTGTGTGATTTTTTGAATTGTCCAGTTAAATTATTCCACGCGACTCACTATCGTCCTTCAATTAAGCTAGCTGGCGTCAGATCTTTCGCATCAGCAAACTTCCGATATATCGAATTTCACTAGTATGACCGATTTACCAGCCCATTCATTCATAATCTTGATTGTTTCCTGTATACTGCCATGTTTTTTAGATGAGAGGGACGACGTCTCATAGCCTGAACGAAAAAGACATTATAATGGTTAGGACATTGTATAAATATTTTACGTTTATCATAGACGATAATTCGTCAACTTTTCGCATCCGAACACAGCTGTCATACAAATAGGGAGAGAAAGAAACCAATACTAACAGATGAGAGGGAGAGAAAGGATGTGAACTGATTAGTGGAAACGCCTATGTCGAAGTTGAAATATTCAACAGCAAAGCGTCAGCAATCGGCCGAGCTGTAGGTGAATGTGAGTCGTCATGCTGACCTGGTAAAAAGACGTTTCATTTCATCACTTGCCAGACATGCAGGTTAACGATGAGTGATGAACTTGAGGTATCGAAACTGATGAAGAAAAAGAATCAGTCCAAATAACTAATAGCAACAGAGTTTTCTTTTTCACACAACCGTACATAATCGGGAGTAATAGCAAAGGTAATCAGCCAGCAGATTTGACTGACGGCTTTTACATTCCCACCGCAGGCGTCACTAATGTCTATTTATCGTGTGTTTGGTATCAATTTTATTCTTGCCCTGATGTACAGTGCGTGGAGCAATAGAAATCAATGGAGCCGGACGGCGAAAAACAGAATTAGCGTGGCTCTCTTGTAGATACCATTTAACTCTAGCTTGCAATTCAGTTGTTCGACTGCAAGGAATAGGCATCATTGTATTGAATGTTTTAAGTTACTCACAAAACGTTCATGTGTTTCATCCGTTGCTTTAACATATTCTTAACCTAGTAGTTTCTTGTGTCTTCTGATCACCTGGCTGTACGGCAGACGAGCATCGGTTGCAACCAGTAATTTAACGCAAACAAAGATTTTGACTGTTAATACTGCTGTGTTAATATATTGTTCTGTTGCGTCGTAAACAGACTTCGATTGCGTCCACCGGATGTGTGATTCATTTACAAATCCTGGAATGTTGACATCATTAAAGCAACTCAGATGAATTGTAGAGCAAAACTTTTCAGTACTGTTGATGATTATTAGGTATGTATACCGGTGTAAGCAGCGATAATTATTAAGCTCGTGTCTTTCAGGACCGTGTAATCGCTGACCAAATCTTCCGTGAAAATAATCAACAGCACAGTATATAACAGGTTATGAAGGACATTGGCACTCGTTCATCACACATCGTTCATACACACTCATCGTGACAACCGCTGTTTTAATTAAATAATCCAATGAACGATTCTAACTCATTGTCCGCAACACTTCTCACCTATCACGTACAGTTCACATCCAACTAAGATACACAGATGTATTTCGGTTTGTTGTCGGAGTTAAAGTGATGGAAACAGTGTGATCCTCCTCATGTTTTATTCACTTCGTGTTGTCCAGATAGTTAGTTTTACTGTTTCATGAGTTTATTGTGGTCCTAATTACTGGTTGTCAGTGCACTCATCTTATAACAGGATCTATCAACGCTCTGTCAATGTCCTATCGTATTCTGCCCCAGAATTTAACCTTATCCAAGCCTTTCACACTGTTTAGACCGTGTGGTAAATTGCTTTCGCGTCAGCTTCGACGGAAAGGTAATTTTATAATCGTTTGCCGTTACATTGCCCGGCGCTACTTAACCGGTAAATTCCAATAACGTCCACCATTCCCGTATTTGGAGCTAATTCTTCTCCCACTTGGTTTTATTCAATTTATAAATGACAGTAGAAAGTGACTTCTGAGCAATGTCGTACGAATGTTGAGTAGATGAAAATCCCAGATCTAAGCCGGTACAAACTATGTTCAATGTACCAGTATGTCAAGGACTCTCGTCCTGTAATTTCTACATTCTTTCGATTTATCAGTTTGATTCAGATTAGCCAAAATCAGTCAATTTCCAGTCAGTCAAGAGTCAGCCATGATAACTGGCAATTATATTGTGTGACCTCTGTTAAACCGCAAGCAATCTCATATAAATCATGCACTATCCGTTCACATTTGTGGCAAGCGTGCACCACTCAACCATGTCCGACGCGTGTCATCAGACCTTCTCGCGAGTAGCTTTGACACCCTGCATCAGCAAATACAACTCCACTTATATTCTCAAGGAACGTTTTGTTCATTTGATTCATCACATGCAAGATACTATATTAATCGTTTGCATTCATACGAGTTACTTAAACTAATTTTTAAGTACTATCGAAAACATGTGTCCATAATTATAACATAGTGTCGTCAATTATTTCGTTGGTTAGCACACAAGTTATCGGGTTAACTGGTCGTTTTCCAGAAGTCTGTCGTACGCGAACGTATGGACAAAACTTCTGCATCGTTCACTGCACTACTCAGTTCAATTGTTCACAACCGCTAAAGCGAATGTTGTGTCAAGATGTCAATCCAGTCAGCTGGTGATTATAACTTTCAGATTTTAGTCGACTATTTACCACCGTCATTCCAAAGTATCTCATTTCCTCTCGTTTTTGTAAGACGGTTAAACAACGCCAGCAACAAATAATGTACTGATGTTGGTGATTATGAGGATGACTGTCAGTGAGGTCTGACGTTTTCGGTCTTCCTATCGGGACTTGCTTGGTTATCTGTACAGTTCATCCGCAAGAATGTTAGGTTGAAATTCGACTTCGGCTAATATAAATCCAAATAATACCGTATACTAAGCTTGCTATCCATTTGGCACCCAAGAGGATGACAGTGAAACAGGTCTATTCAAACGCTGTTTGTCGACCGCTCGTTTGTTTGCTCTAGATCGCTTCCGACAATGCCATTCTGCACTTGGCCGCAACTGACTACTCCGGCATGTTATCCAGATCGTTCGGCTTACGGTTATTGCGACATAAGGCAGCAAACTGGACTTGCCGATTTACATCGATCGATCGACGATCCTCGGAGCATGGAAATGGTGAACATTGAAGTGGCGGGTGCGTCTGCGGCTTTAGACTACTGTCCTATCCTCGAAGTAAGTACAGTATTTGAAGTTTCTGAGTTATATCGTAGACAAAACAGATGAAGACACGACTGTTTGCAAGTTATCTGTTTTGGTGGTTGGAGACATATCTCGACTGCATTGTATTCTACTTGCACTTTAATGGTTGATTTGGACCGATACAATACAGCCTATTTTACGAGTAAAATGGACAATTCAAATCTGGAGACAGCCGGGGTCAACGAGACTCAAAAGAACGTACGCTATAACTTGTGTGCAAGAAGTTAAACGAGTGTGAGCTGGAAATGGTTATTCAAGCAACAATCATAACCCTAATTTACCATGAGAAGTTACAACCAATAGTCGCGCTATAATATTAGGTACAGGTTTGCCGAGATTGCTATGACCTTATGGGCTTCCACAAAGTAAGGAACCACTTACACATCCATTTTCGGTAGGATGACTAGGTTTTTCTGTGTGAGCTAGCTTCCACCTGTAGGACATTCGATAATGTATGTTTGTCGCAGAACGATAGTAACATTCTCACGAGTCGTCCGTTCTTATATTTGTTCGATTTGTGTTTTGAGAGGCAAGTCGTTTATCATAAAAAACAATGCGATATTTATCGACTACAACCATATTACAACTCCTGTTCGCGGAAGATACATAGGTCTCTCAACTGTTTTGAGTTCAACTTGACTAATCAAAATTGACTGATTGAACTACTTAGGTTGGAACCAAAGCTAAAGTATGATTCCGCGAACTGCTTTTGCAGACCTCAAACAGTTATGATTCCAGGGAAAAAAGTATTTCATAACTTCATGCATACTGCATATCCGTGAGGTTAATCTATTCACTGTTTCTATTTTTGTTATACATACTGTTTTTGCAGAATGGAATGAGCCTTTTGGCTTGGGATCGTTTAAGCCAATTCTGTACCATTAAGGTTACAGAAGGCGATTTAAGTAAGCATGCAGCTATATCGAAATGCAATAAATAGTTGCGCTCTAATTCACATGCCTTCTAATGTATCTTTTGCCTCCCTAATCCACTCCCACCATCTCATGGAGTATTTGATCGAATTGTCGGACATTTGGGAAATGTCAAGAAGCTAGTCGAAAAACTTTACTCTCAGTGCTGTGTCCGAAAAACTGTTAGCACCAATGGTTTAATCTTCTTCACACAAGTCGCCTATACTGAACATATTTCACTACTACTGATATACACACTCCAACGAATGCGCCAATTGTCTTGACCAATCCCGTGTTGAACTTTTGTTCTTGTTTCAATATCTCTTTGTATGTTTCCCACGCAAAATTTACCTGGTGGTTGAGACCCTATATCCTACGAACTAATAGAATACACATAAGTATTCACGTGCAAACTGGGCTTATGGACAGCCGTTTACCTTACCACTGTCTTGCTTCCTTCTTTATCAACAAATCCTTCGTTGAATTACTGACAAGTAATTTGGCAGATTTGATAATTTAGAAGAGACCCAATTGTGGAAAATCTGGACTTCGGCTGGATTCGAACCAGCGACAGAAACAACATGTCCAAACACGGCAATGCTTGGGCTAGGAAGCCACGCCGGAAGCTCAGAAATTTCACATTTGGACCTAGTTACCCACCCAACCAACTGTGTCATATGGAATCCACCAAATGATCCAGCCGATTGACTGCCCAAGCAGGATTTCTCGATCAGTTCACGCTGGAATCCACCAACGCCACCGATGAGCATTGACATTGAATTACTGATAAGTAGTTTGGCAGATTTGATAATTTAGAAGAGACCCGTTTGCTTCGTAGCTCAGCTGGTAGAGCATTTGCCGCGTTTGGGCATGTTGTTTCTGTCGCTGGTTCGAATCCAGCCGAAGTCCAGATTTTTCGCAATTGGGTCTCTTCTTAATTCTTGTTTCTATATAGGCGGTTTGCCACTTTCCTGTGGTCTCGAATTTGCTGTCAACCTTTACGTTTTTGCAATTTTCTCCGTTGGCTCCCACGGTTTAGTATTTTCTCCTTAGGTTTGGCCATGTTAAAATTTCTTTCGCACTCACCGATCACCGTCCTCCCAACTTCCTCAGTAATCTTTTGACAATAAACTTCCTACTCCTCTGGTTAAGCATTTGTTGTTCGTGGTCAACAAGCAAGCCCGGAATGCCTTACTACACTCATGATCACTGCATAACCGCCCACCTAGACAGATATAAACTACATTCAAACAGGATAAAAGGCTTTGCACACTGTTTTTGCTGTGCTCTCCCATAAGGTTCATCACCGCCAGTATTTTATGTCGCTGACTCATTATAAATTCGTGTTATTTATTTTCAGCTCAAAACAGACGTTCCCGTACAAATTGCTGGCATTGATTAACTGTAATACTTGTAGACCGTGATCTGAAAGTTAAGTACTCATCAACCGTAGAACTGGGCCAAACGTATGTATTAGCCCGGACGACGAGCGACTGATCATTACGTGACTGCGATGTTGTGAATAGAAATGGGGAGATGAATCACGCTGTTGTTGGCATGGTCATAGCCCTAGTTATGACTGTCAAAAGTATCAGACTATAAAAGCAATTAGTTATCTTATTCTGCACTAGGTGCTTTGCTACTTGAGATATACCTAACAGAAGACAAGCACAGATGACTGAAGCAAACAAGTGTACAACTGTTGACTAGCGCTGTTACCGATTGACACTTTTCCTTTACGGGGTCACTAATTTCACCAGACCAAATTAACCCTGGGAATTTTGACAATTCCAGCAAGAACACCAAGATCTGAACAAATTGGAGTGGATTGTTAGTACTTGCGTCTCTTGCCCAGCATTGATCAGCAGGATATATCTATCTACGATAAATACGTGTAGTATGTAGTGATTGTCAAAACTGACATAGGAAACAAACTGTATACCTAGCCAAAAGCCAATCATGGTCTCTTTTTATCAACGAGTTAGTATGAACTATCAGTGAAGGGAACTGTTTGGTTTTGATGGACGTACTTTTAAAGTGGTTGGAATAACTTGTCTGTGTCGAACGATGGAAACTATGCAGATCATTTTAAGAGCGTGCTACGGTTCCCGTCCGCAATCTTCTGAAAATTTTGCAA
Organism: Paragonimus kellicotti; assembly: GCA_014220965.1. Classification (NCBI taxonomy): domain Eukaryota; kingdom Metazoa; phylum Platyhelminthes; class Trematoda; order Plagiorchiida; family Troglotrematidae; genus Paragonimus; species Paragonimus kellicotti. The sequence continues at coordinate 26,454 of LOND01000658.1, read as the reverse complement.
AGAAACTAACTTCCGAGTAAACACTAACCAGCAAATAAACAACCGTCTAGTGAGCAAGCATCAAGATTTGAAGACAATTTGAAAAGAACTTTGCTCAAGGCTAGGGTGAGAGGTCAACACTTAAAATTTAAGAAGCCCTTTTCATTTCTCGCCTTAGGCCAGGTTCATGCATTTCGAGTTGATGTTGTCCTTGAAGTTCATTGAGAGCAGTAGTAAATGTCATATCTTTCAAACAACCTGGTGTGAATAGCAGGAAATTAACAGGTAGAACCATTGTTTGAAACATGAACAACCGATCAAGGAGGAGTTGATGGACGCCAGGAAAAATAGCTAAACGGTGAATAAATGTTCTGCACTGAGACAGTGGTAACAGTCATAAGTACACCACATACAACCACCATACCAGGAGACACAAATCGAGTAGTGAGTCCGGTGGGTGAAGTGAAAGAAATAAAAACACGTAGTTTAACTGTTGCTAGATGAATTTTGTGCTCCGCAAACTGAAACTGAGTCAGTACCAGCTCCTAGATTACTTGCTGGAAGGAACACTCACGTTTGCATTTCATTTGAAGGCTGACCCGCCTAGAAATGCGTTCCACCCTCTAAATCAATCAGTAACTGTGGCAGTAGCTGCAGTCAATCTCAGGAACGACGTGCTGCGTTTGCATTGACCAACAGAAAGCCTCTCCGGCTCTATCTATCAGAACCAATGAGAGTGCTTATAACTCCGTTATCGACCCTTCATTGGCTCACTTTACTGGACACATTGGTTTTTCTCTAGGCTTCCAAACAATCTATACATATATACTCGCTTCCACATTTAATTTATCTGTTGTTCCGGGCTGGTTTTTTAAGTCCATTCTCTTTCGGCTGCTTTCCTTAGTTCGGTTGATCCGCACGTACTTTTGGAAGTACTCGGTTTTTCCTTAGCGCTGGCTATTGCTGTTTCTTCTAAGTTTTTGTTGCGAGTTGTGAATCTGACTAACGGTCTATGCCTTGAACCACCGGTGACTGGAGGCCTTGGCCATTGGTTAGTTGGAATGGCTGAAAAACTGTACTTCACTAAGCGGCTGTTTAACATACAAACGACAAAGTGATAAGTGCCACTTCTTAGTCAACTAATCAACCAACTAACCGATCTCTGATCATCCGGTTGTTTATTGCAATCACCCGAAATAACCGTGAATAGCAATGCACTGCTTAGGTTCGCTTGGTCTCCAAACTTTTTTTGGATAATCTCGAAATTTTCCAGTTCGAAGTGTCACACCTACTCCACCTTTCAAAATATTTCTTCCATTATCAAGCCGACAGCTGCCATTTTCGTGATGAACGGACATGCTGTTAGTGAGCGGTTGATCGGGTTTAACTGAATAGCCTGTATTGAAAATGGGGTGTTCACCAAAGTAACAAAGATCGAGGTTACAACATTCTACGGTTAACTGAGGCTGGTACACTGTCTTCAGGCTAATACCTTAACCTAGGTCTACCTTGTCACAGATGTTTGGCCAATATGATATGTTCATCCCCATCTAACAGGCATTGCAGTTGCCGGGCCGCATCTTTAGTGGTCTGAGCGTGCACTCGCCTTCATGTGACTAGCCTGCATGCGACTAGCACCTCGTTTCATCTCTGCCCTTTCTACGTCAGGTCAAGGTAGTGTGAACTTTCGCCCTCTTCACCTTGTCCAATAAGCAACGAGAACCAAAAAGCCATAGCGGTTATCTTAGTTAAATCCCACATGATCGGTGCCCACGAAATACGACGATTAGTGTTCCGGCCTTAACCGTTAGGGTTCCTGGTCTGAGTCTTGCCCCTCCAAAGTTTACCAACTTGGCTTAAGCAAGGGTGAGAGCAGCACCGAAGCTTGAAATTCAGAGTAAACAACCTGAAAGCATCAAAGCAAAACTTACTGAACTGTTAAAGACTATCGTCAATCATGACACCATTTGGTTTTTACGAGGGATTGCTTTTCTTCGCAGACAGTTTTTGTTGAATTGTTACTGACTGTCTAGGTGATGTTGAATTTATACTTACTGCATTGGAAATTTATGGTTATATTTTTTCATAGTTTACAATAGTTAGATGAGTGACGAAATGCGGTGAAAGTAAGCTTGACTGTAACCAGTGAAGCTAAGACGTTCACCTACGGCTATCAGACTTAGTGGGTTTATTTTGGTTTTATCCCAAGAAGATTGTGTTGGGTTCTAAGAAGTACGTTTTCATTCACATGATACCGTGAACCATTGCGTTCTTGGTGATCTAGCAGACCATCTGTAAAAAGGCAGGATCTGTCGAGGTTATAGGATCTCAGTATATGACTCCAAGTATCTGAACGCTTCTTATGCATGATGAGCACCTACATAGTTGCACTTCATTTCTTATATGCATACTAACAATGATCATCACACATGTGTAAGCTATGGCTGGTTTCTGATTGCTTTTATTTTTGGGCTGACTTTGACCAGAGTAACTTTTAACAATGAGCCTAAGGAGGTTCGCGCAGTGGACTTGTTTTGACGTTTATTATTCTTGTGAAAACTGATGTATTTTACTTATGTGTTTGTGTTCGTCTACAGTTAGGGTAAAAAAGTAAGGCTATTACTCCCAAGGGATTTCAAAAGTTCAAAAAGAAAATCAGTGTCAGGTAGTTGCGAATGCCTCCAATGTAGATAGACCTATCTCACAGCATCACCATCGTAGCAACTCACTGCTCGTATTCATTGGTAATTACCAAATCAAATTATCCCAGAGTTATCAACGCATTCTGAACAACTCACAAATGGGAATTGAGTCTCGCGAGCGGACGAGTCTACTCTCATTGTCTTTGTTGCGACAGCTGACTAGTGGTCATGACTAAGTTGGACTTGCTCTAAAATACTCTCAGGATTTGGCACCGGCGTGATCTTAGACGCTGAGTCTTAACAGGGTTGACCACTCTCGTTAAATCAATGTCTCGGTGCATGTGAGCTGAAAGCTTTCGTAGTCCATGCTGTGTCGACCCGTAGTCAAGTGAATTATTCGTCGCAGGCAACAGAACAATTGGTCATCGCTACTAGATATCCTTTCCGCGTACCCAGTTCCAAGAGTCCGAGTAAACTGATCATGCAATCTAAAGTGTTTTAACTCCCTTTTCCACAGCATTTCCGCCCACACTCAACTCATTTGTTTTTTTTCTTCATCTAGATCGCCCTTCGTTTGTTAATAAAAAGTGATAAAACGTTTGTTGTTCATACTTGTGAGCAACAAATGGACAGGGTGGTTTCCAGCGCTCAACTCGCAAGAATAATGCGCGTTACACACTTAGTAACGAAAACAAATCGTTCGCATCAGTTAGTAACGCCTATCCGACCAGAAAAGGAAAGAATTGAACATATCTAACTTTCCAGCAGGCACGTTCGTGTCTTGGCATTAATCACGAGGATGACCTTTGTTGACTGGCGTTAATTCTGCAATGAACCGATTTTCGTATCATTTCGTTCTATCTCTCAGCAGTTTCATCTGTGATACAGACAACTTGGTTATTGTAGATCCACTCTAAATTTAGTAGACGGCTTGTCAGTTAGAAGGAACATGATCACTGTTTAAGATCCGGTCATTTTGAATGAATGCTGTTCATAACAAATATTTGTGAATTAGGCGCTTGTTGCTTTTTGAAGTGTGATCCAAAAAATTCAATCCACTGCTTTCAGTTGACCAGATGGCAGCGTTTGTTTGAACTGAATCACCACCGTCTTGCATTGTGAAACTGCCATCGTACAATAACGTGCCCTTTCATCACTGCATGCGGACCTTTCCATTCAGTTTTCCCCGGTGAAGTGGTATCTAACCAGTTCGCTTTTCACATCCCAGTTGAACACCTGGTTGGGTTCCATTACGGTTGCTACATCGAACGTAATTGGAATGCGCTAACACCAGACTAATTGAATGATCGATATTCTGCACATGTGACGTCGCCTGAATAGTGAACTATAGACGAATTTTTCTGTGAACGTAAACACACTGCAACCTAATCAATGGATACTGAGAAACAAACAACAACACACTTGTGAGTAGCAGACGATTTCGATTTTCTTAAAACTTGACCATCACTCGCAGTTGATTGCGCCTGTTGCAGACATTTTTGTCAGCCTCTTTCGAAAGAAGCATTATACTCACGTTTTACTCCTTTTATAGCTCATCGTTACCGCATGTTCCCGAACCCCGGTCATGCTATCAAGAGCACTACTCACATGCGAATATGACTGAACGTTTGCATGTGATAATTCAACCGTGTCTGGTGTGAGATCAGTGAAACAGTGGTCAACAGGTCTGCCTCGAGAAAGTGTGACTGAATTTCCAAACCAGGTCATAACAAGGATATGCACCACTGACAAGCTCCAATGAGAGCAAAAGTCGATCATGTATTCCCTTTTGAAAGGGGATGATTGAAATGTCTATGGGAATGCGACGGATGCGATCAATTATGAGTGCTGTCCAACTTATGCACACAGCGCATCGGTTTATTCACGCGGGGTGGGTGGATAGTAAACCGGCGTACTTATAAAACACACCGATTTGCGAGTGAAAGGTATCTATGTGAAGCGTCAGCAGTAAAATCTATCCTCACTTACTCTAGTCACTTTTGTTTTGTCCAGTCTAGTATGTAATAAATAGAATAATTTTTTTCAACTATGCAGTGGTTGATCTGTAATTTTGAAAATGCAGATATCTACTGATCTGATCATGGGTTCTGGAAAACACGTTCTGTAGCCTGTTTTATTGTTGTTGCACAACCTATGGTCTAATAATGTGACTATGTGTACTTTTCATAATTCTCTGAGCTCTCTCTATGCCCACGAAAATCAGTTTTGCAGCATCAATCCTTTGGTATTTCATTTCTGATCATAACACTCACGGTTACATTTTGCATTCGTGATTATTGTTTTCCGCAATAGTGCTGTTCTGAGAATCCAGCAACAACGTGGTCACGAAATATGAAGACATTGGAACTTCATTCGAGTGGAGCTGGTGGTTGTTGCCAACTAGGTTTGGGGCTAAATGATACTTTAGGTCAATGCTCAGAATTGCTCTCCGCCAGGCTGTGCACCACAGTCTCTGATGTGCCTATATGTACATTAACGTTTTTTTCACAATCGCGCCTCCTAACTTAAAACCCTTGCCACACTAACAAACGGTAAAGTATTACTGTTTCATTGTTGCCGAATTCCGGAAATGGTTGAGATTGGTTGACTTGTTTGCATTTGGTGTTTTTCAATACCACAAATTACATCGTTTCATTAAAGAAGTGTTACTCCATCGTACGCAATATTTAGTTTCTTCTAATATAATGACTGGTAACTGTGTCTCAGTGTGGATGATTCATATCCTTCATTAAAAGTTGCTTATTTCTCAGTCATTTCTATACCTAACGTTCAAAATTTTCCAATGAGCTGGATTCTATTACAGATGAATCATCAAACTACGCAATGGAATCTTTCAGTGAACAGTCCATTTGTGTGGATCACGTCGCAGACTCTGGTTGGAGTTTGAAGCAACATAACGGTCAAAGTCTAAACTTGGATGATTTTGGCGCTTCTTGTCACGAGGTTGGTCGAACTGATAGAAGAGTTTTTTTCGTTGTACAATTGCAACCCAAATTTTTCAATACCAACAAACATGAATCTTGGGTATCGAAGTTAGCAACGCAGTCTGTGACAGTTTTGTTCGTACAGCACATATAGATTGATGGCTCATTTTGTAGTGGCGCCGGCTTATTGATCTATGTACTATACTCGGACAACATCGTCAGACAGCTGTGTTTTTGAAGGCCAAGCACGACGTCGTTGCCGCAGATCGTTTAAAAATTTGTGTTGAGCTACTGTTATCGTTTACGTGCAGGGAAACATTGAAAACACCCGAAAAAGTGTTACAGTCAAACACAGAACGAATCTAAGTTTGGATTTTAAAGTAGTGTTTGCATTCGAATTAGCTTACCACCCAAAACGACCATGATTCCATCAATGTTAATTTTTTAGACAGTGACGGGAGAATGCGTGGACTTTTGTTCTTTTGGGATGTTAACTGGTCTTCTGTTCTCTTGGGAAATACAAATGCAAAATGTTTTTACATAATTCTCCTAATCAGAGTGAAATAACCGCTGTCTGAAAACACAATTTTCTGTTGAACTAAAAACACGTAACTCGGCCTGCAAAATGTTCATACATTATCCTCCCAAATCACACCAATTGACAACACTTTAGCAAAACTTGAGCTTTTTGTGAACAGCCAAGAACGTTTTGCAGCACTCTGATCCTCGAAATTCCAAATGAATTCACTGCGGTTTACTGACTTTCGGATAACTCGGGCTATTACACTGCAACACTGTACTAGCAGAGATGATCAACCCAGTTCGTCCCGGCCAGTTTATTTTGCAGTAATTCATTCGGGACAACTTTTTCATGCTCCGGAAGTAAGTACCCTCCGGTACAACTCATTCAGTGACAACTCACTTGACACAAATATATTTGGGTGAAATAGTTCCCATATTAATACAGGATAAAGTGTGCAACGACGTTTGTGAAATTCATTTCGGACGTGGAACAGTTTTTCAATTAGTGCACCGAAGCAGCCTTGATTCAGTGTGAGACTGTCACGTGCACTTGCTCTTGTATCAGTACCATTAAGTTGCAAGAAATAACCCACCAATATCTGTCATAAGATATGAGTGTAAAGAAACATGAGGTGCAATTACACAGAGTCCCTTGGGATGTTGTAGACGACACTAAAGAGAAGTGTGAAAAGCAATTTATAAAAAAGTTGTTTTAATTTCACCGAACGTTTTGTCACGTACATCTGTAGACACAATCAGCGTATCAGGTCTACTGCACGTTTGTAACTTCTACAGTTATACTTTCTGACCACTGCCACCTTCCAGTTGAGTTATCAACGAGTGAACTAACACAGTGGCGACTTGTCAAGCGGATCACATTCCCAGTTGAATTAGTCAGGATGAATTTGTCTGAACGAATCGTTGAAGGACGGCGGATTAGGATTACGGAAACTGACCATAATAACATGCAAAACTGCTCCTTAAGTAGACGAAGTCCATCTTCTCAACTCATCCAACGCGGTGCACATGCAAAGTGTTGCTCCAACAACGGCCTTTTTAACGGAAAAGTCTAAAACGATGAGATGGTATATCGAATGAATTTTGTTATAACTTGCATACCTACGTATATTCGTAACCTAATTTGTTGCTGAGTGTGACAGATCACAACAATCGAAATAATAAATGTAAACTACTCAGCTACCGTACCCAAACACCCACAACAATGTGAGTGTTGCTGATCACCATGGTTCGCAGTGTTTGGCTGCGTCCCTATCCGGGGACGGATTTTGATCTTTGGATCTTAACCAGAAAGCTGAAATATTTAAAGTGGAGCAAGCTCTGATACCCGCAACTTCCTTTTCCAAACCCACATCATACATCGGACATCATATCAATGCTTTAAATGTAACAAAGAATAGTTGCAAAAATCAGAAAGCGGCAAGCAAACAGTAGATGTTTTCGCAATCTTCTAAAACCATTGAATATTTTGGTATGACACATATACTGTCAGTGGTTAGTGGAAGCTGACTGTTTTTTCAGTAGGCAAGAAGAGGAGTTATCTGAACCCATGCACATAAACACTATGCTTGAGATAGAAGTCAAACCGTGTTATCTGTGTTAAATGTGTTTAAAAGTGTAGCATGCCAGTTGCCGGTTGTAATGCTGTGCTTATAAAGGAGTGTCATGGTGGATGAAAAGGCCTCTGATTTACTGGTTAATATGAACAGCCCATATATTCGAAGTCCTGATTAGAAATCCCCGTTCCAACTGGAACGACCACTGTCGAGAAGAAATGTAATTAGGTTTATGAGTTAAGTAACAGTTTATCCGAACGCAAAACTGTACTCCCGTTAGTTTCGAGCAGTAACATCAGAAAGCCCCAAATTTACATTAGAGATAATTTTGTTTTTCATCGTCATATTGGAAGGTTTTTGGTTTAGACCTAGAAGTAGTATGCAGTGAGACTAGAACTTTGAATTTTTGATCTGGGCAACGAATGTTAGCTTAGCATATTATTAACCTGGTACAGCGAGATATTAGAAGTGTCACGGCAGTTAGTCGATATAACCTGCGTTAGTAAGTATACTAACGTAATAGTACTTGTCAACAAAGTCCTTGGACACTCGGTCAGAAGTTCTACTCTTGTCTCTACGAAATCTTTATATAAATCCGTCTAAATGGTGTTGGACTATTTATGCTGGTAAACGTTTCCTTGTTTTGTGAAAAGTGATATTGTGGCACAATCAACGGATGCAGCAACCTCATTTATGTACAATAGAACTTCATGGTACGTTACTTATGAGCCGTCGTATTTCAACGATTTTCGCTTAAAATTGACCCATTTGTAGCACGAATGTCATCCAGAGAAAGGCCTGACTCTCCGTTTTGGCAACTACACTGTTGTCTGTCCATTTGCTGGCGGCAATATACGTATCAATTTCCAGACTGCACTCGGCCAGTTAAGTGGACACATTTATTGCCCACCATATTCATCTGTTTGTGAGGTAAGCTGGTTTTTATTCTGTTAATGAATTGGTTTTGGTTGTTCACATTCACCAATTTGCGATTTATAAGAATTTCGGGTGGACAAGTACAATATGATGTTACGTGTGATCTTGTTGTGACTGTGCACTTGACAGTTGTGTTTTGTCTACGTCACACAAAAGTAGCCTAAAACGAGGCTGTTAAAATAGTCAAGATTGTGAATTTAAATTCAGAAGTCATTTCAATGGATACTATCAGTTGCTGGGCCGGCAGAGTTGGACGGTCGATAGACTTAAGGTGAATGGCGACACGGCGGTCAGTCATGTGTAAAACTTATCAGCTCAAGAGAACCAGAATTCTGCGGAAAGATTTCTCACATAGATCGTGTGTATGACTCTGTTAGTTTTGATCATTACTGTGCGGTACCTCAATCGGGGGTAGTTTTCGTTTGAAGTGATGTTTTCTGGCTGTGAACATGTTGCATAAGATTTTAATTATGGTGCTTTCATATTCGTTTGCACTACCTGTTATTCAGGGTACTTTCCGTGACTCCTTCAATCACTCAGACGAGGAGGAACTGGAAGATCTAGTAACGGAAGAAGAGATGATGGAAGAGGAGGAAACGCAGACACAAGTGAGTCCGTCAGAATAAAGTTGAGCTAAATCGACCTTATGGTTGCAGTTGACTTAAATTTATAGTAGAATCACCAGAAACTAAGAGAATTCGCACTTAACTTCGTACATCTTGGGAGTATTATAACAACGTATTAGTTCCTCATATATTCATATATCTTGTTGTCAACTGGATTTAATTGGACCTGTGTGAAGTCGTCAACTAATTTGTTTGACGAATTGCAATAGCTCACTAACAACTCACGAGAAATTGCCGCATGTAATAGCTGCAACAATTATAGCAGGTTGACTAATCATTCTCGTATTTATAACATGCGTCGTGGTTTCTCAAATTTACTGAACGGTACCAAAATGTTTCGCACATCATGACGCAGCAGTTTACATGAATATTACCATGACAAATCAAATACTAATAGAAGCTAGCATTTCTCATGGATTCTAAACCATTCTCAACATTAACAACAACACATGAGCATTTCTCACTGATGCTCAACTGTCATGCAAACACAAAGAAAACGCAATCCATGGGTAAATATGTTCACAACACTGAGACTCCCGTCCGGAATAGTCCGTAATGACTCATAACTGTTGAACAAAACAACCAGAAACATATTCGTCCGTGAGGAAAAATCTCGTTTCCATATTTCTCTGTTTCCCGACATACCGATGTGGAAATTGTGTTCTCTATCACAATCTAATTAGTGTGTGGGCAGCTTATCGCGTTTTTCTACAGACTGGTGAAAAAACTAGGTATCTTGTTTGTGCGCCAAAGGACGGTAAGTAACCGGTACGTACAAACAATGTTCCATTTGGCTTTTTTAATCATGCCATATACTTCAATTATGAGTGAAAATACCATGCAAATGAATGCGGCTTAGCATAGAACTGGATTTGCCAATTAGTCTGGAGCGTAACTCACTCCGACACTTTCTGATAGACCAAAGAGGAGACCAACGTATTCTTTTGATCTAATAACCATGGTTCGATTTGTACGCTGAAGTTAGCAACTGTTTGGGAAGCAAACTGCTTACACGCTCAGTATCTGTCGTAGAAAGCGATATCAGGGATACTAGCATAAACCGTCTGAAGGACTCAAGGAAGCTACCTGAAAGCTGGACAAATGAGTGTGTATGTATTCTCAACTCAATCTCAAGACTAGAATTTAGAAGTGAGAAATGTGGCGGACTTACTAGCATCTCAGTAATCTATTCAGATAGCCTTAGATTGTTTGAAAATTTTCAGTCACGCTCGACAGATTGTCTGTTAAGTTTGAGTGTTTTTGATGCAAAATACCATCTTCACTATCTTAGAAACTGTACACTGTTTGAATACGGTAAACTGAAACCACCTTACTCATCACGGCTAAACATCAAAGGAATTAGGTAATTAATATTGAAAAACAGCAGAGTACTGGTGGTGCATTTTGAAATACTGTTTTGACGAGAACTGTGTAGTCAATTAAAGTGAATCAGAAGGATTGGTCCATCATTCTCATTCTGGTCTGTGGCTCTAACCTCTTTAGATAACGGTCGGGCTCTCACAATGATGCAACATCTGTTTTTTGAAGTCAGGTGCGTCGATATGTCCACATGTAGGGTTTTTTCAATTTCTATTTCTCTTATCGGCTTGTGGAGGGAAGCAATAACTCATGAGTCTGCATGCTTTCATCCCACCGCTGACAGCGGAAAAAGAAAACTGGAAATCTTCCTTATTAGCCAGTAAAATACATTGACGCGTACGGTAACTGCGCATAGCTATGAGGGTAACAAGTACGGGATTTGAGGGGAGGTAGCTGCAGACTGAATAATTTTCGAAAGATTTGGCGAACGATTAGCACCTGATCAAATTAGAGCAGTGCGTTGTAACACTGGTGTCCCGAGTCAACGAGGACACCACAATATAGAGATTATGTGTAAGGCAGGTTTTCTCTGGAAGTACTTATGAAATGAGAATTACGTAGAGCTATGCTCGATTGGATAGCGTACACCCAGTCAAAGCTCAGACACACGACAGTGAAAGTGTAACTGTGGTCGATCAACGACAGCCAACCATTACAACGATCACATATTGCGTCGAACATGTATACGAGAAGTTGCTAATTAGAACAATTTGGTGAGACAAGTGTCGATAGTAAACGGTGCCGTACCACTTGTCTCGCAAGTGTGGGAAGCATTCCCAAAATGACCAATCAGAATGCCACACGACTGCTACCCAGAGACAACCACTACCACGAACTTTGTTGTTTCTGTATAAATGGGCACCGTTTGGTGACTTCATGTAACCCACAAATTTGTACTTTGATTTTCTAGAAGAATATCGTGGAACGTGGATTTTAGTTACATCGGACGATTGTGCAACTAATTTCCGTCAAACTTTTACAATAATGACATTCGGATGAGGCCAAAAAAGTTGAATCTATCAAGAAAAAGGATCTGCAACAGAAAAAGCCGTTAGGCGACAAAAGACAACCCCATTGCTGCTACGAAAAAACAGGGCATTCGAATGAAGGACAAAGCTGTGGATTATCGGCGCTTTGTTGACTCCAACGATTGGTGACCCATCATCAAAAGTTGTCAGGATAAGCAGATAGACGGAGTTGAAAATTTTAAAACGAAGCCTGACTGAAATTTCACTGGGACGATATTTCGAGCCTTCTGCAGAAAAAAACATGTATTTTTGGTTAGGGATATAGTAAACAATTTACCATATAGACATAAAAAAATGGCATTGTATCCATTTACCTGGGTATTTGTTGCCTCTAGACTAGAATAATATGACCGGACGCAACGTGATTCAAAGTTGATGAGAAGTAACCAAATGTAACGATATCATTAGTCCGAAGCAGAAGAAAAGAAATAGCTAACAGTAAAGAGATACCTTAGAACATTATATTCAAAAGATGCGTTAACTACGGTAAGCGTTCAATGAATAAATCATTCATCACGTCCGGAGCAAAACAACGTTTGCCGAGGACGCCTGTCATGTTCCTTAAAGCAGTAACTAGGACATATAAATAGGCTAGCTTGCTACAACTATGTTTTACATTAGAATGCCACTGTATTCACAGTCATACTTTGACTAGTGATGTACCCATTTGTGTTCAGAGTATACGTATGCGTGCAATCTATCTTGTACTCACTTCGCTCACAGTGTATTAACTACGGATAAAATTCCCAAAGTTTCAGTTAACCTTTACATGACTAAATCTGAGGTTCTCCACTAAGGTAGTTAAGTTCCAAGCACTGTCACGATTAACACAATTGACATTTTTCTGTTGTTCACCTCACGAAGGAGATGGGGATGGAGCGCACTCTTCTAAGCCTCGATCACCGAAGCCATAGTGGCGGTCAAGTGAACAAGGGATAAAAGCTACAAGCACACAATGTCAATCAGTCTCTTGATGGATTGGTCGATTACTGTGATCGACCGGGTGTGTCTTCATTATGAGTAGATGAAACCTACGCTGACCGTAGACTGTCAGCACGCAAGTGGTCAACTGAGGAGTCCACTGCGGCCATGATTGCATACAATTCAATGCAACGAAAAACATACGCCCAGATGCACTAAGATGCATCAGATGCACCCGGACCATGAAATTCAGAGCGCCGTATTAAAGTATGCATCGGCGTCGATGTTTTCATGCACCGATCCCCAATTTTCCGGATACGCAGGTAGTCGGAAACGAACAATTTAACTCCCAACCACTTTTCTTTGGGCAAAAGATGACCAAACTGAGCATCAAAATCTCCGACCAGTATGGTGACGTCAGAGTGTTTAGTCTGCTTCAGAAGGTCGACGAAAACGTCGTAGAACACATCTTGGTAGACATCCGAACAACTGTTGTTTGGATCGTACGCTACTATCGTGAATGCACAATGCTCGACAGTCGAGTTTAGCATGCTGCCGTAAAAACGATCTTGTTAGAGGGCTGCGAATCCAGGTACACCTGTGCGTATGTTGTTTGTTGCGTTGAATTGTGATAGGCCACCAATCGTTGGAGTCAACAAAGCGCCGATAATCCACAGCTTTGTCCTTCATTCGAATGCCCTGTTTTTTCGTAGCAGCAATGGGGTTGTCTTTTGTCGCCTAACGGCTTTTTCTGTTGCAGATCCTTTTTCTTGATAGATTCAACTTTTTTGGCCTCATCCGAATGTCATTATTGTAAAAGTTTGACGGAAATTAGTTGCACAATCGTCCGATGTAACTAAAACCCACGTTCCACAAAATTCGTTCTAATTATGGTGATCTTTACCTGCATACGTTTTTCATTGGTCTCAGTTTCTTTTGGTAATTCTCTCGACATCGAGTTTTCTTCTGTGTCAACCTTACTAGACAATCCATGTTTTGGACGGCGGTGCTCTTGAACACAGCTGGGTGAAGTAACCACTGTGTTCTCTGTGCACCAACCGAAAATGGCAATGATCACGATGTGTTATAAGTCTCGCGCACTGAATAGCAACAACGGGATTCAACATGGGACATTTTCTTTGTTCTGAATTTTTCAGTTTGTTCATAAGTCGTGACCTGCTTTTGACGTTGTTTTCTTTTACTTTGTAGGAACCTACTGTAAGCACATTATGTCAACCAGGTAGTTACTCTGCTGGCCAATCTAAGGATCGTTTCACTTTGTCAACCACCGTGATTCAATCCTTCGCGTACGTGATGTGGATTTACCTGTCCCGTGCTTGTCCCTAATAGTAGCTAATTATTGCGCTTACATACTATATATCCGTATAACCCTACTCATTCATTCATTTTTTTTGCCATAACTTGAACGAAATTTTCACTTACTATTTTGCTACACATCCAAAGCTGATACCGCGTTTCTATGTAACAACAAGAACTGTTTTATTGGCGTTTGTCAAAACCAAAACCTTTTACGTGTTTCTGTTCATGTTCAGTCTGAAATCCGATACTTCTTGACCAGTTCTGTTTAAGGTCATGTTAATCGAGTACAGGTGGCAGACCATGCCTCTGGATTCAGTAACCATTGTCTTCGTATGCGAAAATCTGTTAGTCATTCACTGTCATTAGCGGCTGATACCGCAGATTGACTGCTACACATCCGTGCACCTCCATATTTGAGGAGACTAACTGTTCGAAGCCATATTTTTCTTAATTACCAAGCGATTTTTTAACACCATATATATCTGACGTTATGCTCACACATCTGACGGATGTACCCTTGGATATCTTCTCCATCTTGGATGATGATGTCAACACAATGTATGATTCATGCGTGTTCCGGAAGCCCTACAGTTGTTGGTGCGCAAATTGTTTACAGCACGAGCAGGGCGCCACCAGTTTTAGGTCGACGATTCTTAACTGAAAAACAAATAAAGTTGAACTACACGCTTAATGGAAACTGTTGAATATCAGCAGGCTCCTTGGAAGATTACATCGTTCCCGGTGTCGAAAACGGGTAAACCTTTTTTGAGAGCACCGTATATAGTCATGCCTCTGTCTGTACCGACTAGTGTAGTGGAGACAAAAAAATCACACTATACTGCTCACAGATTTTCAGACCTGGGCGTGTATTAAAGTATATCAGTAACAGGGGAAAAATACGAAAGGTGACAGTGAGTCAACTACGGTAGTGAATGGCGTTTCTCATACATGTAATTAACGTTGGCAACTTTGGTGCCTCGGGTTTATTATTATGTGCAAATGTGTTTGTGTTCATGGTGGCGTTGGATCGTATACAGACTACCTCGAGTTTCAGGATAAGTCAGCCTTTGTTATGCGGCCCGCATTTTCAGCTGATAACACTAGTACCAGTGATTGGTTACTCATTGGTCGTCTGAAAAAACCTTGTGGGTTCCTGAGGTCGGTTCTACATATAAAACCGTCTCTTGCTCCGTGGCCGAGTTGAAAACTGATGGACCGGAATCACTCAGAGTTACGAATATTGTACCTTATTCGATGGAACAACGGTACATCACATTTCCAGTGCAGTCTCTCAGTACAAGTGACCAGAAACACGATGATGCTTCGTTTATCCCCAGTGAAACCTTAATTTGGATTATTTTCACAGATATTGGTGTACCAATGAATTCGTACCAAAATTCTCCTATTGCGACAGATTAAATTTTCACAAACTGTACCGATTTTATTGACCTCAAACTCTCTGGAAATGTCAAATCTATGATACTTTCGGAAAGGTACGGAGCTGAGTCCAGCAGAGAGCGCCAGTCCACCTAACCTAAAATGGATTACTGGCTACGCACATATTAATAAAAACAGGACATGTGAATACACTTTGTAATAACTAAAATATAATTGGTTAACTTGCTCATGTTTACTGCTCCAAGACATCCAGTTTAGTCCCTCAATCCGAAGAAGTGAGAGAAGGTGGAACCGACACATTCGCAGTCGCTGTTCAGCTGAGTGGTTGTGCGTAGCATCTGCATTACACATTTGGGAATTCATGCCGTTGGGCCAACCAAGATATATCTGAATGGCCACCTCTGATACGATCAAGCACACATCTGCCAATTTAACAGCAGGATTTCGCGACTGTTCTAAGATGATGGTCAGCCAGTTTCCATTTGGGAAACACTATATCGTTGACAGCAAACGGGGTTTGTATAGCGAACAGTTGACCTGACTGAGTTTGAATGAGTCCTAATCGCAACTCGACCTGAGGTCATCCGGAGACCATACCACGATCAACAAACAAACGGGCTCATTTTTCTACAAACGTCTGCCTCTCGAGATGAGTTCGGTGTCCATTATCTTCAACGGATAATTGAATATACGACTAATGACAAACCGAACATATACGCTAATAAGTAGTTTGGCAGATTTATGATTATAGATGAGACCCAATTGTGAAAAGTCAGGGCTTCGGCTGGATTCGAACCAGCGACAGAAACACCATGCCTCAACGCGGCAAGCGCTCTACCAGCTGAGCTACGAAGCCACGCCAGAAGCTCGGAAATTTCACATTTGGACTCGGTTACCCACCCGCCCCACTATCTCATATGGAATCCACCAAATGATCCAGTGGACCGACTGCCCTGGCAGGATTTCTCGAACAGTTCACGCTGGAATCCACCAACGCCACTGTTGAGCATAGAAATTTCCGAGCTTCTGGCGTGGCTTCGTAGCTCAGCTGGTAGAGCGCTTGCCGCGTTCAGGCATGGTGTTTCTGTCGCTGGTTCGAATCCAGCCGAAGCCCTGACTTTTCACAATTGGGTCTCATCTATATACGCTTATGTTGGTGGTATGGTGGCATATGATCGCATTAGTTCTGACTATACGAAAACATTTACTACCCTGAGTCTATGGTGAAAACAAGGTTCGGAAGATCTAATTGTGTATTCTTCGTGTCGTGAACTCTTAACAAAAAACCATGAAGTACACTAGATTAACAAATGAATGAAACCAATTCGAGAATCTCCGGAAAGTGGAAAGATAAGAAGCCACAGACTTTCTTGGTAAGTTAACCGTCCTAACTGGTTTCAGCCACACACTCAGCCAATATACAAACACCTTTACTTTTTACAGTGTAGGGACACAATCTTAAGCCAGTACAGAATTTTGCAATGTGCTTTTCAGTCTTTTACGGAGCACATCACATAGATTAATATTTTGATTAGCATTAACCCCTTACATGCCTTCGTAATGTGTCACCTTGAGAATTGGGAGCTGCAGAGGCCTACACCTTATTCAAAGGAACGAAGGTGTCGCTTAATGTCGTTTTGAGTACACTAACACAAGTTGATAAACAGTCTATTTGGTTAATGAAGACTTAGCATAAACAGTTCCATCAATATTCATGGGGCAGCGATATCTGTTGGCTTACTCGTCATTCAATAATTCTACTATTTTGGGTTAATGGATATTCCCAACTGATGATTATATGATTTAATATTTGGAGATTTGCAAACGTTTAAAGCGAACACTTCACCAGTTATGTACCTATGGATTTAACTTAATGCTATATACATTTATAAGTATAAAAATGTATAAAGGTTGAATATAAATATAACGCACCCTCACGAGCTGAACACTACTATTTAGAACGTTCAACTCAGTCACGGAACGCCACACCATCCAGCTGGGAAGTTTTCCGAATATACATATGGTGGACTCGGCTGTCCGCTCAGTCACTTTCAACCGTGTTTTTCCCCAGTTGTTTTCCGTAGTGGGTATTGTTTACCGAAATTCGCCCAGAACACGCATCAGTCAACGTTTCAGCTTCATCTGTCTGAGCCACTTCAAACTGCCTATAAAATGAGTTCATTGCAATGAATAGATGCGTCAGCCGATCAACTAATGACTGTGCAAACAAACAATCAAACGAACGGACAATGTGAGTCTGTTTATCGGCAGAAAAGCACGGAATATCGTTGCATCGAGCACAATTACTAGTGCACATTTTGAAAGACAACTTGCCAGAAGAGACATCTCAACCCAACACCCGATGAAAGGTTTCTTATGTGGTTGAATGCACTAGGAAAAAGCAGGGTGAACAAGATGAAACCGTCAACCTACCCAGTCAAGACAAGGTCCTGTCTGCCATCTGAATATGTGTAGATATGATAAAATCTCTTAAGCAACATTTCGGTAACCGTAATTATTTTACTTGATTACAAACTAAAAGAAACTGAATTAAGTACAAATAACCTAGTGGATCTACCAAGAACTTCACTTAGAGTTAAAGTATTTATCAGCTTTTCATGAAAATCAAGATTTTGCAAAACAGGAATAGGTGCTTAATCTTGGCATAATTGAGATTATAGTGTTCCTAGGCGACTTGGGAATCTTACACTATTGTCAGCGTTCAGTAACCACAGTTGGTTGGATTCCATCGAAGTAACCAGAATCACAGTTCTGAGTACTGGTACGCGAAGACAACTGCTTGAAAATATCACTATTCACACACCTTGTTTTATGCTGATACAATGCCGAGGTAATATATTGTGACCTTCCCCGGAGAACGTATGATGAAAAGAAAGGAATGTTGTTTACTCCGAAATGATAGTGCAAATGAATGAGTATGTCAAGTTACATAGCTTAAGGGGCGGCATATTTCTGCCCCTAGGTCAGTGGATTGCATATCACGTTCACCACGGTGGGTGAGGTGGAACACACCACATTGTCACTTTCCGAAGAAAGTTTCAGTTCGCGGCAGGATTCTGGAATTCGATCATAGTTCCACAATTCTATATACCGTTTGAGCTGTCAAGATTTGTCAACTAAGTTCGGGTACGATTTGTGTTACTATGCTGTTTATCACCACCAGCAACGCACAGTGCTGGCTTCATGCAGCTGCGTCAGTGAAGCTAAATGCACAAATGTGTGCGACTGTTTTATATAAACAAGTTTTCAAAAGGACGCGTTTTCTAACAGAAACATGCATATTCAATTCCGTCATATTTAGTAGAGACTTAACTGGGAACTGTCACATTAAGCCACCCTTAAGGAAACCTAACAGTAAGTTTTATTTAAAAATTGTTACATGCGTTCGGTAATTTGGAATACGTGATGGCA
Organism: Paragonimus kellicotti; assembly: GCA_014220965.1. Taxonomy (NCBI): domain Eukaryota; kingdom Metazoa; phylum Platyhelminthes; class Trematoda; order Plagiorchiida; family Troglotrematidae; genus Paragonimus; species Paragonimus kellicotti. The sequence goes on along the minus strand of LOND01000658.1, from coordinate 7,751 downwards.
ATCGGAAATTCAGTCAGCCCAAACCCAGAGATGGTTTCTGCCCAGTAGTAATAACGCAGCACGTTAGTCCACAAAATCGCAGTGTAATCAGTATTATGTATAATGTGATGATTCCCGCAGTAAAACGACAAAAACATATAATGTTCGGTTATGAAGTAAAATTACTACATTAGGGGTTTTTGGAATAATGGAAGTCAGAAGTATATCAGAAGCACTTTTATTGCGAAAAACTGGATTTTCATTAGTTTTGGTAACTGCTGCACAAACAGCGAATCGCAGTCTGTAACATTTTGGAACGGCTTTCTTCACTTTTCTACTATTATGGACGTATCACAATAAACAGTTTCGCACAAAATATCTATCTTTGACACACGTTGATGGTCATCGTTTATTTCACAACAAGACAGTCCAATGTTCAACTTGCTTAGGACGAACTTACAAGCAAAACGCTACACCCAGTCACACATTGATTGTAGCTTATTCATTTTTTCTAACAAAACCAGATGTAAATTCTGTTGCACCTCCCCTCTGAAGCATAAAACTGTAAGACTATTATGCCTTAATAAAGATGGAATTATCGGGAAGTAAAATTTCAGGCGCGAACTTTTTTATGTCTTCAAAGATGAAAAACAGTCGAAGCTGCGTTAAACCAAACAATTTATGGAAACACTACATTGGCTTTTTAAGCTCTCAAATCTCGTTACTCGCTTATACTGACACTAATCTTTTGCTTGCACAAGATTGACACTAGATGAAAGACGACTCTATTGTGGCTGATCCGATTGCACATAACTTCAGAATGATAAACCTGTGACAGTCAGTACGTCTGTCATACATACACCTTCTTGATACAAAACGACGAACGTATTATATATATATATATATATATATATATATATATATATATATGCACATGAAATCTAGGAAATTTCCACGTGTTGACAGATTTCACCTGCGCAAGTGTACTCGTCACAACCTCTATCTTCACATGTTGGTCTCTTCCGAAAATGACTGAAAGACCACACGATGCTGCGGCGCCAAATAAGACTGAAATTAATAAATGATTTTCCAACAAGACCCGATTAATACCGTCTGGAGATAACTATTCTTGATGGTAAATGCAATAAGCTTTCTGGTGAAACAGTAACGGCCCGACTACTAGAGGCAATAACAGTAACAACCATTCAAAATACATCCAAGAAAGGGGCTAACTTAGACTGGACTTTCGACCAGACCTATAGCCCAGAATTGCTGTAGAATCTTTTCAATCAACAAATAGCGGAGAATCTTGGCTGTGTGTGTGTACACACATTTGTTCAACTGTTCCCTTAGAAATTTCTGTCGTCAACACGAAGCCACACTCAGTAGTTGTGTTCTGTTTATCATCCTGATAAATGTACTGAAAAATCTCTAAGCCCTTTTGTTTGATTTAGCGCTTTCTGAGCCTCCTCAATGATCATCTTCCTGCTCCTTCTAAACAAGCCAGAGTGGGTATACAGCTGAAGTAATATCTAAACATTGTCGACATCAATCTATCACGGTCCCCATGAATTAGTTTGTCCTCAGTAAAAGACCAGTCGCATCGCATTTTGATGCATCAACGATGTCAAAGGATTTGCAGGTATCCCATTCCGCACATGCTTACTTAAGCGAAACCCAAGAAGAACACAGACTTCTTCTGCAATATTGCATTTAAAATCAGCACCAGCATCAGGTTGTGTATTTAAGGGGTAGCATAACATGCAATTCCACCAGCTTTACCACCACAGTGCAATCAAGAAAGTCAGCTGTAATATATCAAAAATTCCCTAATATACCAGTGAGGAGCTGCACAGTTTCTACAGAGAGTGCTCCCTTATCGATTAGCTACCATTCTTCTCTTAGATTACGCGAACAAGTTTGCAGTAGTAACCTCATCGTTCATGTGTTCAGGGATTGGTCAAATTATCATAGAATCTGGTTGACATGTATGTCATAGAACCATCAAGGTTCATTGTAAATACCAGTCGTCATCGCCGGGACTTTATATCACTCGTGCTACAGCCGAGAAAAAATGTGATTTTATTCCTATACACTATATGTCTTTATGCAAAACCATGTATAATCCAATACTGGATCAGACAGTGTAGTAGAGAACGACCATAACTGCGTTTGAAACTTCCCACTGACCATACTCACCCCTCAAAAACAGCAGGTCTTCCTCAACACATATATGAAAACTTGAAAAACAAACAGTAACATCTACCTTCTGCATGTTAAACGAAACACTTATCACTCAAACAATGCTTCATGATTATGGTGTTCTAAACTCACTGACGTGCGTTAAGCATGGTTCACTTAATGGCATTTCATGAAGTGATATACTTTTTTTACGTAAATCTTCCTGCTTTTCTTTCGGTTTCACGGAGCAATCATGGGGGACAGTGCTCACGGTTTCGACTCATGAATCCACCTTCATGAAACACAACATCGATAATGGCATTTTTGTTTGTCAAATCCTGAGGATTTCACCGGAAGGTTTATTACGGCACGACGACTAACTTTAATACCGACCCCCGCGATAGTCTAACCCAAGGTGATCACTCCAAAATTAGGCTTCCCTTAGATCAAAATAAGCGTCTGCTCATTATCCACCACGGTTATACTAAGTTGAAGGTAACACGCGGGAGACAAAATCGGAACCTAAATGAAGGGACGACAGAAACGCTTCAAAATGTCCCTTTGTGGGGCACCCACGAAAATCTCCATTTAATTTATCCACTCTCAAGACGACAAGAAGACTTATATAGCAAGATGTAAGTAATTCGGTTACAAAAACTATTCACACTTTGCGCGTGATGATAAAAGTGAACAAACATACGTCACACTGATATCTGACGGGGTGAGGTAGAGTTTAACTTGCATTACAAAGGAATTGATTATGTAATAGCTTTCCGTGATGAAGGAGACGGCGTGCGACGTTCGTTTAACATCATTCCGGTAGACTTCAACATCTTTGTTTGTGAATGCCCAATGAGATTCCAAATTGCTGTGTATCGAGGTAACGGTCTTTCGCTAATTGTATTTGCCACCAGGCGTTAAACTTATATAACGGAATGTTGTAACTGACCTACAAGAATGAAAAAAATATTCACACCTCGAAATGTTCGTCTCTCAGTCAACGTTATGGAGTCTGTTCACAGAGTTATTTTTCAATAAGCCATTGCACGGCTGTAGATTGCATTAAGTGGGGCCAATGTAATTTACATCAAAGGTTCTTGTAAGACCTTCAAAGGTCGAGGGTTAGAAGCCACTCTCGTGGTTTTACGTTAAAAGATGTAGCTAGTATAAAAAGTGATTACGAGAATTTTTGGTCATTTCAGAAAAACGTCCACCAATGTCTGGTTTCACTTCGTTTCGTTTATATATACAGCATTCAACTCTAAACAGAATAGTCACTCTATCCAAATATGGTTTGTACATTAGACATAAAGGATAGTAATGGCTAGTTTTGGCTGAACTATATGCACGCAAATCAGTTGTCTCAAACTAAAAGTATACATTTAAATAGGATTTTGGTAAAACGATCGAAACTTGTATTCTAACACCCTTTAACGTCGGCTGGGGAAACCGCAAGTTTGAACGAGTCTTTCACACGCTGTGCCATCGGAATTACAGAAATCTTGTTAAATTACCGAAAAAGTCACGGGGTTGGCTTACGGTAAACTGTCAGTGTGGGAACTAACGATTGACCAGATGTGTACATTTATGGCGGTTTACTTCACGCATGTTTCAAATGCTTCTACTAAGATTTGGTTATGTATTCGTGCATAAGAGGGATCAGCCGTAGAAATATTCTCCAAGTTATCAAATAGTTACCGGCCAACTATTGTGTACACTATTTGGCGGATTACCCTCGAAATATTTAGCAGTAATTTTAGGAGTAAACTAGTGCAAACCTCGGTTGGTTTAGCGCCAAATTAATCAACACCCTCAGGCCCATCAGACGCCGGTGGTAGTTACCTGCAAACGGAAACGATCCGTGTTCATAAAAACCCTTGATCGGTTGCATGAGTGAAGATAACTGGGTAGGAATTTTTTATCTGCACAACTGTATAACATGTCATCTAAATTCCTTTGAAGGAAGTGGACATAGTGGTATATTTCTTTCGCTGTTGAGGCGAATCGTGGCCATATTCCAGTCGGTCTTAATGCCACTTTTATACGTATGCAGAAGGAATGCAATACCGTGCAAGAATTACAGTCTCTTAAATCATATGATCCGCATTAAGGAGAACTAAAAAGTGCGAGATATGATTCAAGTGTAACTTGCAAAATAAGATAGTGTTTTATAACCTAACGATCAAACATGTCAGGTCATTTTTATTCGAATAATAAGCTGGTTTTCACTGAATGCAATAATACCCAGGGTACTAATGACATTTTCCTCGAGAGTCCAGCGAGTCGTGGGCAAAAGTGCTCGAGCAGTTGCCATAGGTACTCAGGCACAGCAGTATAAAACCACTTTCGGAATGAATGACCATGAAAGTGAAATTGTCCTTACGAGGTGCTTAACCATGCAGGGATCACAGTTTCTGAAGGCCGTTTTTAAAAGTTACGCTACGTTTGACCTATACATTTTACATGCTTGTTTCCACTTTAGGCACAAGATTTTCCATTACATGCTAAAGCAATTCACTTTGGTGCATTCAGAATTTCCACGTTAGAATCTTGGACGTGACGGCAAGAACGCGATTGGCCCAACTAACCGGAAGGGACAACCAATCTTAATTAGAGCACTTCGCATTGGCTACTTTGATAGAGGAAGTGGTACGGGTTATTCGAGGGTGTCAACGGCTTTGCTTAATGAGAACGGGGTTAGCGGTCAAAGTGGAGCACAGATCATCTGACCCTGTTCCTACTAATTCATCAAACTGCGGACCGTATTGGTTCCTTTGACAGGTAAAGGGTTGCGAGTGGTTAGGAGTGTCTGTGGATCTCACGTCCAATAGGAGTGAGGTTTAGGGTCGTGGTAGACTTCGAGCTGTAATGTGAGAGTGAACCAGTTTGTGAGAACATTTTCATTAGTTCTCTTGCATACATGGCTGGCGGACGCAAGTACACTCGCATCAGTCCCGAAACACGCAGACGTATTATCGAAGCATTCGAAAGGGGCGATGACTGGCGCACGGTTGCCCTTCTGAACGGAGTCAAGTGTAATACCGCTTACAAGTGGCTTCATGTGGATTGCATCAGTTATGAAGCTCAGCCTCGCAAAGGACATAGAAGCAAGATTCTGACAGAATCAGAGATCGATATGTTGTTGGAGTGGATTTCCGTAGACCCAACGATTACACTGCAATTTTTGAGATTGCGCGTCAAAGCTGAGTTTGAGAAGGAGTTATCGACCACAACGATCAGTCAATACTTGGATGGCCGGTGCATAACTGTCAAGAAACTGTGCCAAGGTCCCGTTGGCATGACCTCAAATGAGAATCTGGAATTACGGCGACTGTTTGCATATCGACTGATGGAGTGTTATGCAAATTCAAAGACTATTTGCTGGATAGATGAGACGAACTTCAACTTGTTCTGTACGAGGTCAAGTGGGACGTTCATTAAAAGGAACGAGGGCATGCGTCTCAGTAATAAATAGCCGGGGCCGTAATCTTCATTTGATTGGACCTATGACATGCAGCTCGATAGTAAGCCATACGAGGGGGAGGGGAGTAGACAACCGCAGCGATTTGCAAGGGCTGGCTGCGAACCCTGCTAGATAAAGATCAGTACACCCATGTCAGACATTGTGCTGATATGCGACAACGCACCGTGTCACACTGATCTGGAAAGTGTGTTTGCTGGAGAGTTATATAATGGAGGACAACTCTTACGACTGGCACCTTACTGACGAAGCGCCGAACTGCCAAAATGCGATCAGCAATGTTTGTCGTGTACCGTCTGCTCTTCCCACCAAAAAATTCATTCGAAAAACTTCAAGACCTTTCAACACCCATTCCTGTTCCTAGTCTGTGTTCATCCCATAATGAGATGGCGCTGAACCACACTTACATTAACTGTCTCAGCTTAATGAGCGGGTCAATGTATGACAGTCACCATTATTTTATCGCACTCACTGAAAAGTGGCTGGTACCACAAAGCGGCGATCATGAAGTCATTATTCCTGGCTGCTCTGTTTTCCGTGCTATTACCCAAAGAGGGTGTACTAATGGTGTGTCCGTTTGTTTTGTCTAAACCTACTTTCACGTTTTCTACAATGTGACAATTTTTCTGCTATATCTGATAACACAAGGTTTCAGCTATACACAGCGTTGAAAATTCGCTGCCACTGAGAGTTATTTCTAACTCGCCTTCGGAGCCTGGTTCAGATCAGGACACGCTTTAAAGTTAGCCAGATTGTTTTACTTTGCTTCAGCATGTCTCACATTTACTTCTTACTAATGATTTCAACCCTCCGACGGAGTCTCTGGCTAGTTGGGGACGGGTTTTCGAGGAAGGTCTTCATACAAGACAGAAGAGGTACTGCATAGCTTTAGTTCAACACGTCAACTCGCTCAGGAGACACCATTAATAACAGATATCTTCTTTGTTGGAGATCACAATCACTAACAAGAGTTATTGCGTCGATCACCTGCCTACTTTGTATCTCTTTGGATATAGCGATCACCGAATCATGATCTTCGTCGTCTGTTGTTGTCAGATACAGCAACAATACCTAAATCAAAGGATCCGCCAATTTGACCGATCAAACTCTCGCAAGCTGAAGAACGCTTTTAACATTCTTTTCCTGGAGACCGGATCGGCTTTCTTGAATCTCCAGCTGATCGAATATATGATTCATGAGGCAGTCAAGTCGTATATAACTCACAAGTTTGTTAGGAACTCACCACGTTCGTTCTTACGATGAGGTATCCACTGTTTTTTTTAAAATTATATGCATTATTGCTTGCAAAGCAACAGCATCCAGGTAATTGTGAAGACGTCGAGATGTTTATAAAGGTTCACAGTCAATAGAATTCAGACTCGCCATAATCAAATTTAAGCATAACCCAAAATGTCAGAACTTGTGCAAAAATGGATACCCTTCTACTCGAATACATTTTTTAGCAAATTCCACGGTTGATACACGAGTTCCATTTTGGAGACTAAAGTCACCTGGTCTCAGTCAGTTTGCCTGTTCCAATATCCAGCAGGCGTCCTTTGATCCAGAAGGCAATAACTGGAAACAGAGTGTAGCACTGCTCTTTGAGATTACAGCAAATACCAATAACTTGGTAAGGATACGAGTCTTACAAGGTCTGATCACATGTGAATCTATCAACGTTTCAAAACGACTTTTAGGAGGGCAGTGAACGACTTCAGAAGGAATGTCGTTCCAGTGATTGAGAGCCCTATATGAAAAGGACCGTTGACTAAGTAAGGTCCAAGAACAGAGCATGTAAAGCTTCTTGTCGTAACCCCTTCAGGCGATGTCAATAAACTAAGACAACTAACTACTCAACAGGTCCTACTACAAAGAGAAATTGTGTAACAGTTGGGTAGCCATGGAGTAGTCGGGAATTCAAATGAAGTAACGAGTATGTCCTCCTGTAAGTCAGTATACACTCATCTATTGGCATATTCAAGCAGCGGTCTTATATAGACCCCGTAAAGTGTCGGAAAGTTTTCCTCTCTAGGCAGACACATGTCCGCTTCATCATTCAAAGAGTTGTGAACCCTTTTTCATGGGGGCGAGGGCAGCTCGTGATGATGCG
>LOND01000657.1:94753-110130 GCA_014220965.1 Paragonimus kellicotti | reverse complement strand
AACACCGGTACTATTTCCCCATCGTTTACCGTCTTGCCAATTACGTCTTGTTCATCAACTGGGCTTAAGCGTTTTGCGCACTTGACCTTCATTCATGGGTTGTCCTAAGTTCAGTATGAACATCACTTATAATCCAAATCGACTTATGCGTATCGTGTAAGGAATTTTGTTTTCAAGCTGTTCACACGTCTACGACGGGATCCGTTCGTTATCCTGACAGTCCAAAATCGGGTTAGTTAAAATTCTCTTCAGATCATAAGCCCTACGGTTTGAACCCCAAAGCTTGCCACTTTAAGACTGTGAGATTTCATTATCCTTCTTTGTGAAATGTGCTGGACGAAAAGTCACTGTGAATGCGAAAACTGCTATCGGCTATCATTGTGTTCAGCTTATATCTACCAACATCGTTTTATCGTTTGCCAGATGAAATGCCACGAAATACACATGAAGGTTAATCGTAAGATCAGACGCTATTCAATTTGTTCCGAATCCTAGCTACGCAGCCGTTATACGGTTGGTGGCATCCGAAACAGATTAGCCTGTCACATGACCGAAGCCAGAGGACGCCTGCGCTTCAAACCATCACCCCAAGTGGCTTGCGCTGCACCACTTGTGGTTCCACTCACACACCACGTATCCGGTGTAAACCCGAAGGAATAAGACCAGTAGGTGTGTGAGTGAGGCCTTTGTGTCCAGCCGGCCAATGCTGGTTAGCCAATTGAATGGCTAGCAGGAAAAATAAACAGAGAGAGACTACAATGACAAGATCTAAACTGAGAAGAAAGATATGTAAAATGTAATACAAGAAGCATTTCAGTATACGAATGTATGTTCCTGCATTCCAGAGAGGATAAGAATGAAAAACAGGATTCAGAGTGGACTACGAAAAGAACAGGCAAACCATTCATCATACAATACACCAACAAAGCTGAAGATAAGAATGGGTAGAAGACCGCAGACACCCAAGTTTCTGAAAAGAAGCGGATTAGTTGCCAAACGACCATAGTCTTGGTCGATGCAATCATTAACAGAGATAAAATGGATATACTGATATGACCTACCTGAGCCTAACGTACTCGTCGTCTCTTCGCCGACGGTGCACTATGAGTACGCTGGTGACCTACTAATCCAAGGCGGCCAGCGCATTCGCGGCCGCACACATCGCAACGCCATATAGTCATGTCACCACGACCTATGGCACCGATGGTTCCTTTGCGTACCGCGCGCTTCCGTTCTCGGCCGCGTAATAACTCCTCGTTGAACTCGCGGACGTTCGTCCGAATCGTATTCCTCCAGACCGTCCGGTTCAACGCTAAGTCTTCCCAACATCTGAAATCAATTTTACAACGTGAAAGACTCACCTGCACAGCATCCTGGTATCTCCGCTTTTGACCACCAGGATTTCGCTTACCTGATCTCAGTTGTCCATACAGAAGCTGCTTCGGAATACGGTCATCGCCCATCCTGTGAATAGAAGCATGCGCATCGTTGAGGTATGTAACCGGGTTGGGGCGCCGAATCGTCGGATATTCAGCAGGCGCCCATCCGTCCGGTACTCTACCTCAACGCCGTTCTCCCCAGAGTACTGAAAAGCCGTAATACAATGACACGATGAAAAACCAGGTGCAAACCGGAGAGGTGAAACGACATCAACCGTGCATGCAACTGACAACCGAATCATACGATCATCATCAGCACTAAGTAAAGCAATCAGTAGAAGTGCCAAAAGAACTAGTTAGTTGACGAGTTTGTAGATTGTGTCAGACGAACGGAACTAGGAACGCACGGAAATTCCAGTCGGTGTTCAGGCATGCGTAAACGCAACGTCACAGAGGACAAATCGATTAGGGGTACCTCGCTTCGCGATTGGGCTCTGGGGAATTTTGCCCTCTTCCAAGGAAGTCTGTATAATCCTCCTTCTACTCTTCAATGATCAAAACATTGCTCAGCGGGTTCAATAGCCTGGGTTTGTTTTCTTTGTTCATATAACGACGTCTGAATCTTTAATTAATGGTTTTAGCTCAATTCGACCTTAAGTTGCCTATCTCGCGCGTGCGTGTGCATGCTCGGTTGCTAATTGCTTCGATGTGTAGTCCGACCTATGTCAGGATAAGACATTTATAGAGCGCGCCGCAGTTATTGTTTACTTAACCTTGGAGCCTTGCGTGCAAGTGGCAGAAATCAGTGGGAGGCAGGAAGCTAACCGTCATCAAGGGACGAATTTATGACATTGTTGGTCGTTTTTCTAATATTTATTGCTGGTAGTAATTGATTGCAATTTACTGTCATTGGCTTACAAGCTCAGCTATTTTTAACAAAATCCGGTGTTCAATATGCACCGGGTACAGATCATACTCTGATCTAATCGAAAATGTGACCAAATCAAATGTTTTACAAATGGGTTACGTCAGCATGATTAACCGAGGTTACTCATGTGGCAATGACGTGAGTGAACCAGTTGTAAATACACATCCAGTTTGAGTTGTCCTCACGGTAGCGGGCCATCAAAGGGACAGTGTTTCGCGGCTTTAACTGTTGTTACGTTGGTCTGACAGGAACGTAGGCCCACTGTACTGTAAAATTCGTTCCGAGCCTTATGCTTATTCATTGCTTTCCACCTTTCTTTGAGTAGATTGACTAATGACATACTTCCTCATCATTATCATCATCATCACCACCACTACAACGGTCCTGAGCCCAACCAGAAGGTACTGTTACTGGGGTCGCCGGTCACTTCATCAGTGACATGGAATATCCTAGAGGAAGAAAACCTTAAGAAGGCTAAAAAATGATAAAGAGGACTGAACGGAAGAATAAAAAATAGTACGAATGCAGTTATGGTATTGAATTGGGTAGCGTTTCTAACCAGCGGTTTGAGTGATCACGAGGACCCCATCCAGGCAGGCGACACCTACCCACTTTACTCAGTGGAGCAGTCAGGGTCTTCATATTTCGTGACCACGTTGTCGCTTGACCACCACGTGGTTTCACCCAACTGTTGGTGGTCTCAGTATATAATGTCCGGTACGGTAAACGCTCAGCTGGCATGCGGAGTACGTGACCTAACCATCGCAGGCTGTGCAACGTGAGTAGTTGACCAATTGATCGCGCATCCCGAGCGTTCCGGAATACGTGCCGGCGAACGGCCGTGTTGCTCACGCGATCAGTCTACTTGATGTGGGTTAATTGGCAGAGACAACGGTGGTCAACTACAGCGAGTCTGTTGATCTCTTCATCGTAAACAAGTTACATTCCGTAACCATAAGGCAAAACAGAACGTACACAAGCATTATATACTCTTCCTTTCAGCGACAATCGAACGTCTTTTCGACGCCACAGATGACGCAGGTTGGCAAAGGCAACTCGTGCCTTTGCTATCCTCGTTGATATCTCATCAGCAATATTACGTACTGACGAGATCGTGCTGCCGAAGTATGTGAAAGTGTTCGCAATCTCAAATGTGCTGTCCGCAATAAAAAGAAGTAGGAGTGGAATTGCATCGCTTTTCATTTCGAATATGCGAAGCACATTCCATGCAAGCCAGCCCCGTCATTCTTCTTGCTTAGCATGATCTGTGTGTCTTCGACTGAGGATCTAAGTAGGACATAATCGTCCGCATTCTCCATGTCGGTCAGTCTGGACAAGTTTACTAGTGTGCTAGCCCTTGACAGCCACCAACTATAAGAATACTTATGTGATGTTTCCTATCGAAATCTGCATCTCCACATTTTGAAACATTACCAAGGTGTTGGATAGCCATTATCTGTTTCTCTTTGACCTTGGCTTACTGTGTTTTAGTGATACTCAAATTACCTCTAGAATAATCGCAAGAAAGATTCCACAAGTGTGGATTTTGAATTGTTGTGGCTTAAGCCATTAGGCTTTTGAATTTCTGAAGATTGAATTGGGAGGTTTTATAATTTGAAGAGCTTTAGGATCGTCAGGATTTTCATACAAATCTACTTACGGTTGATTCTTTCATGTCGAATGAATTCATACTGTAATTCGTATGTTTAAATAATGTTCAAATAATACAGTATTTTGGTGGATTTGTTCTCTGACCGTAACACGGCAGACTTTAGTCCGGGTCGGCGTCTACTGTGTTATGTTCACATGTATAAGGCTAAGTTTGGTTTTCTAAGTAAATATGAAGATTCACTTCCATGCACCATAGAGAAAGAAAGATCAATACGTGGTGCGAGAACGTGATATGGCTGTTCAATTTGAAATGACGGAGCACATGTTGACTATTAGGGCGCTTAAAATATAGATGAACACGCTTGACCAAATCTGAGATGTACTTGTCATGTCGACAGCGCGAAAGAGGCAACGCCAAGCAACATTGCTGTGACGAGTTAAAGATTTCCAACCAGATATTATTGGTGGATCGTTAATTAACCGTACATTGTCTTCTTGAACACTGTTCAGCGTTTCATCTAACGTTTACCGCTGTTTTTGGCTAATCTGTAGAGTTGTGGCAGGTTCGTCAGTGACAGTGACGACGTGATAGCACTTGCTCAGGTCAAAGCATATTTGTGCACTTTTACTTCTATACTGCTTTGTGCTGGCTGCATTATTGTGCGTCGTCGCTCAATCCGTGCTTTGAATCGATCGTTTCGAGTCGTACCAGTTGGTTGGGTGTTTGGGTGCTGTGTACGCATATGCTCAACGAGATAGCGTCAATGTGGGGATAGTGCAAGGCTGTGAGTACCGCACTGGATAAACAAAATGGGGTGATAAATATCTGTCTTCCATATTGAAGTAGCTAAGGACAGCTAATCGCTCTAGTGTATGTGAAACTAGTGATTATATATTCGAAACCTTCCGTTGACTTGACTCCTTACTTTTCTTAGAGAATTGTATTGAATTGTGTCTTTTGTAACAGTATTGAGAGAAACAACTTCTTTCAGTGTACATTCATCTTACTTTCGAAGATGCGTTAATTGTTTTGAAAGTTATATACACAAATTTGCCGAGAAGCCCCGAATTGAAAAGTATTGACAAGTATTCACCGAGACAATACATGGGGAAGATTTTATAGAGAGGGACCAAGTTGATATTACAGAAATCAGTAAAATTGTTGAGCGGTGTTTTTATTGTCGATACTTGACAAGTTTATCTCGTTTGTATACTTTGGACATCAGATGATCGCAGCTGTTGTGTTACCGTAGACTATTCAGTTAAGCACTCTCAAGAAGAAACATTCTACTCGGGTTTTGATCTTGCTCTTGCTAGGGCTCGTCAATACCGCCATATGCTTGCCACAACTCAAATTTGAAACCCGGCCACACTTTCGTGAGAAAATCGTGTTAACTGATGCCCCATTGATTTCACATTAGGCACTAACGAATTATCATATGCATACGGTCAGCCACATTCGCCTGTCAGTAACACCCAGGTTGCATGCTCGCCTCAACAGGAGACGCAGTTGCTACCAGTTGTTGCTGCTGTTTAGCTTCTTTCAACCAAAATCTTCTACTGTTTAGTAGTGACCAACATACTGCTTAGAAGTTTGATGGTTTCTGTGGTTTCAACTTTACTGAAAATCTTAGTTTTGGAATCATCGATTGGAGTTGAAAGAATGTTTACTATGTTGCCGAGCGGGGCTTCTACCAAGTAATAAGCTGACCAGTATCGGACACGCGGACTGTACTGGCTTACTTCCGTAGACAGTTATGTGGCGCATGTTGAACTATCTTAATGATAAGCCTCGTCTGTCTGAACTGTCCGTTTTGCACTTTCAAAGCGTAACCTAGCATAAGGTTCGGCTGTCCTTGTTTTGTTTGCCACTGTACGCAATCTCCTGCAAACATCACTTGCTTCATACATCACTGGTTTCGCTGAAGAGGTTAGGGTGTGTAATGTATCCACATGCTCTTTCATCTGTAGCCTTGAAAAAGCATCCGGTTGTCAGTTTGTGCACGCTTCTCAGTGAATCGAAAACTAATTCCAATCACTTACAAGATGTAGTCGCGTTCTCGGTTTTCGGTGTCCGTTTTCCCCGTCACCTGGCTTGTATCGGATAATTTTTTCAGGACATTTGTAGTTTATCAGCGTGTATGTGAAAAATTCATATTTTCTGATCTCCAAAAAGGGTCATCAGACTACACAACCTATCGTTGTCAGATCATGTCGACCGAGCAACAATTCGGTCATTGATCATGAAGAATCTGTTCACTCCATTGAATGAGATCAGATGGTGCCATTGGCCAAGACCGGTACAGTTTGATCATTTCTACCGAACAGTGAAGAAGTTAGGAGCACATTTTACTCTTGTATTACCGTTTTCAGTTATCTTGTTGTTTAATTGTTACATATATGTGTAACAACTAGACAATTATATGACAGGTGAAACTTTTGACACAAAAGCAAATTGTGCTAGTATTTTAAATTTCGCCTTTTAGCGATCTGTACAATGTTCTGTTTAAGGGGAACAACCATATTGCATACGTGAGCGGTGTAGACTTCATTCATGCTGCACTCAGTACCATCTTTCATACATGTTGTATGCTTGTTTTCAGTCCTCAGCTTTTGTAAACATTCACGCGTCACTCGAGTTGACATTAACTCTACGCTCTCTTGATTGCCCTAACCGTAGCACACATTCAACAGACGAAATTACTTCATATTGTAATCATAAACGAGGTTACAACGTAACTCCCTGCGTTGACCATCGCCCGATTCCCGGAAAAATTGTCGCCGCTACTCGGTTTGACGGATAACTATAGATTATGTAGGCAGCGTCATCTCAGTGACGCATAGTTTAGCTATAAATTTTATATTGACCGTTTATCATTAGAACTTACACGTTCATTAAGCGTTCATTGTTTCCCTAACCGTCCACGTACATACTGAACATTGGTTACTATACCGATCCACTTCAGTTTGTTCTTCAAAGATTACGCTGAAATGGTAATGGCTTCTTTGAACGCTTTCGTTACTTCATCTGACACTTGGCCATCTGCATCTTTCAGATGACTTGAGGCATTGTGTTGCGTTATGTAAAATGCAAACCATAGAAAGTTGGTCGCTTATGGTGTTCTTCAGCCCCAAACCTAGAAGCCTGAGCATTTTCACGGAAATCTGCCGCGTTCGAAAGATGACCTAATGGTAAAGGTTAAAATGTCATGCCACGATCAGCTACTTGTTTGTCTCATACAAATACTCCTTACGTTATTCAGATTATGTGGTTTCGTATGCCGACCTGCTTGGTTATTTCATCGAACCATTGCCTGAGATTCATTGTAGATATTGAGTATCGTAACAGATGTTTTCAGTATATCTGCTTAACATGAGGAGTAACGCGTCTACGAAAAGCTGAACAATGTGTATGGTTTATGGGAACAGAAAGGCCAGGTTTATATGCTCCGTATGAAGTCTGTTTGGAAAGTTGTTAGGGAAAATCAATGTCTATCTTCAAGATAAGTAGACCTCTTGGCGCACCGACATTCATAATTCATATACTATATTTATAATTATAATGTATATGCGACTTGTCTTTTTCACCGTATGTCAGTAGAATTGTGATTCGTTTCATTCGAAGCTTTTCTCGACATTCCTGACTCCCAATATGAGCCGTTGCTTCGAGTGAGTGTGCATAAGCAGTGTCAGTCCATCCATATTGGACAGGAGAATATTCGAGCGGTAAATAGTAAAGCTCCAGTGTCAACACCGTGTTATTTTAACTACCGTGAGTGATATTTGATTGCATGTGTGCTAGATCCGGTAATATTGTTTCAACTAAAACAAGGGCAGTCGAGAAAACCGGCGCTCGAACCCTCAAGTTTGTGGTCGGTAGTCATCATTTCCAGCATCAAGGCGTACCGGCAGATATTGTAGCTCAGACTGCTGTTAGTCCTGACATTGGCCCACGAAGTTGCAGAGTAGTATATGGCGCGTCTCGAATAGCTCCATGAGTTCATAAAAGGTAAAATGTATCTTGACGAACAGTCCGTTTTTAATTGGTCATCAGCAGGCCAGTTGTGCAACTTTTTATACCATCCTGGCTGTCAAGTGTTCGAAATTATATATGCGTTAAACGGCTTTGATTTGAAGAGTAATTAGATGATCAAACTGACCTCGGGAGTTGTCAGTTGAGTAACAAGGGACCATGGTAACTTTAGCGCTTGTACAGACTTCTTCTGAGCGCACAGCTGTTGATTGCACAATCGGTATTCGATCTCTTCTGCAGTGGACAGAACACCAAGGTTGAATCTCTGGGATTAACGATTGGATAAGCAGCAAATGGATTGGACAGCCACTTCGATTGAGACTTAGCACCTTGAGTCAACGAGGTGTACCTGGATTGCACTCGAAATGAAATTCAACTTGTCTTTAATCAGTCACGTGGGATGGTCTTCACATATCCTCTGAGAGAGACACTTGGTTGCATGAACGACATAACCTACTCCCGCAGGCGCACATCAAACCGTAAATACTTTTTACAGCTTTCACAGCCGTCAATCCAAAGATGTAACATTCCATTTTCTGGCCACCGGGGCAACGATCAGAATTCGATTGCGCAATCAACAGTTGTGCGCTCAGAGAATTTTGTCTACGCCCTGCGATTACCGTGGTTCCCCGTTATTCACTTGACAACCCCGGAGGTCAACTTTGTCACCTAATTGCCGTCTTCCTATTCAGAATAGTTTGACGTAATTATGTGACAATTTGCTTTGGGTCGATTGACAACCGTGGCATGAAAGGCTATGTAATTGGTGCGATGATGATTAGTCAGAGGCAGACTGCTCGCCACACCACCTTTTATTTCAAGTGTTTTGCTCGTTGGGTGGAGCTCGGAGTCATTTACTGACGGTCGAAAGCTTTCTGCTGGTAGTAGTTCGAGCCGGAAAGAGGTACACTTCTGCTCCAGTCTTTTCTAAATCAGTCGTTTTCCACACTCTTTTACATCTGGATTCCGTTAATCTTCATCCCTGTAAGTGTTTATGCACCAGTGTGAACCACTGATGTATTGCTGTCTATTATGTTGATGCTGTTTTTCTGGCGCTGTTGTAGCCGTTCATGCTCGCTGGGACGAACCGCTTCCATTTTATATTTGACTATAAGATGTTACCTCGTGTTGGTGGCTGTTGCACAGCCTCTTCCTGTTCTACTTTTGATATCTCACTTTGTGGCCAGATTGTGGTGTAACCAAACTCGATGTTCCACTTTTGTTGGGTTTGCTGGCTGTTTCAGCGTCTTCATCTATCGGCTTAGCAACAATCTTTTGCTGTTGAAATCGTTTCAAGGCCTTATGAATATCTGTATTATTGCTAACGTCAGTTCTGATGAGAAGAAAGCAACAATCTACAGTTTTCTGATTTGGTAACCAGTATTGTTTTTCAGTGAACTGTGGTCGCTACAGAACAGGACTACACAATAAACACTTCATGGGCCGAGCTAACGCAGGTCACTATCCGGGGGTTTTACTCCCGAATTTTCCCCAAGTCAACCGGTTACGTTGTTACTTGCAACCCGAATTACTTACTTTCGGCCGCGTTCTAGTCTGTGTTTGTCTCGGTTTCAGCATCTTTTACTATCAGACCCGTTCCATAGTTAGTTGGTCAATAAGCGTTTCCTTTACAACCAGTCATTCTGGCTTTCAACGAAACGTCAGCGCTCATATGTCCCCAAAATAATCGTTCGTAGTCAAATAAGTTACAGTGCTGATAAAGATGTTGCTTTGTCTACTGGTCTTGTGAGCTGAGAGTTCGAAATCTTCTGAGTCTCTCGAGCGATTGTAAGGAAGACGTATGAAATTCTTCTTGTTGATCATGTTATTGCATTCTCATTGCGATGAATCCACGCCTTCTTTTTCTTTCAGCACTAAAGGTGGCACAGGTCGGGATTTACTTACAACGGCTTCGTGAGCGTCAGCGGCGAAAGGAAATAGCTCGAGAACATGGGCTTATCTCTCAAATACTGGCGTTTATTCTTAACAGACGGCTCAAAAGGCGGACCGCCTGGAACAAGCAAAAAAAGCCAAACACTCAGATTACTCCAAAACGTCGCGGTCGTCCACCTTCTCCAAGAAAACAACTTCAGTTGGACAAAGTGCAAGTTCAGAAAAACACTCCTATTAAACGCACTTCCATAGACCGGGCTGTCCCTGGATCCGAACGGACTGGCTCGCCACCACCACCTGGTAGTTGGTTGGCGGCTCCATTTATTTTGAAGGCTACTGGAGCTACTCGAGGAACACCATTGGTTGCCAGCGGCATACAGACCAATATAGGCCAGAACGTCACCGGTCAAACAAGTACCAGCCGGTCAGGGCTACGCTCGTTCCGCTCTACTAGTGATCTGACGTGTACTACGGAGAATCACAGTGTTATGTATGTTGTTGTTCCGTCTGATTGATTAGGCTTTCTACGAATGTTTTGGCTCATTTCCTCTCACTCCATAGTTTGCGGCCGTTTGGAGTTATTTGATCTGAGCCGAATGCGACTACGTTCGTTTGCCTGTGGGACTATGCCACGAATATCCAATTGCTTGACTGTACACTTGTCATTGAAAAGCTTATATCCACGCTGTGGTCATATGGAATCAATCATTGATAACTGACGGTCGAGTGTAGTGTGTATGCGTTGAAGATGCCAAACTAGTCGAAGTTTGTAATCGTATAAAAGCGGTTCAATGCAAGCCATCATCAGATAAAGATTCTGTAGATCCTGTCCACAACGCGTGTGGACAGGTGCCTTAATATATCTGTGCGTGGCGTTCACACTCTTCTTTCTCTCGAAAGAATGCTGTTCATAGTGTTTCGTGCCTTACATCATGAAGTGACCGAAGCCATTGGCTGTGCAAATGGTTTTACGGAACATCTAGGACGTGTGCATAGTTAGTTTTGTATAAGAGAGTATGTATATGCTCTTCGTTTGTTATGACATTGTGTTAACGTTAACATACTTGACTGCGCGAACATATGAACTAGACGTTTGTAACGCATCTATGAGCAATCCATCAGGTAGACAGACATTTATCTGCGTACTGTCCTAGTCTGTGAGGAATAACTGGTAACGAGTTTCAAGACTTCACCATAACATTCCAGAACAGTACAATTACTAATAGACCAATGAATCGATAGGCTATGTTCATAACTCGCGCAATTCGTCTGAATGGCTCATATATGCTGCGTCTATTTCAAATACACGGTTTGGGTCTGCTATTTTTGTTCTGCTGAACTGACCAGCTAAACAAATGTGCATGATTTGTCTGGTATGACATTAGAGTTCGGCAATCTGTGCTCATTTGGGGCTGTCGATTTTTTTCTTCTAAACAGTGGAGCGTAATGGCTGCTTAGTTAGGCTCTTAATCACTTGTTTGGTCGGCTGTTCTTGAGTTACATAAACAATGGATGTCACAGACATCCCGAGTTGTTAGGTGTCAGACGGAACATTCCACATGGTAGTTCCTATAGCATGTTCGTAAGTTGCTGGATCGTAGCCTGACGCCGTTCATGAAGCTTGGCTGTTGGAGGAAATCAAGGAAATAGAATCCTCTTCTGCTTCAGGAAACTGACAAGTTCTTCAAGCTTATCGAAACTACTGCTGTGGATCGTCTGTTAGTGATGCTACCACCGAAGCACACGATGCACCGATCCATATTAAGTTCAGAAGGTTAGAGCGCTAGGTGGAACATTGATGGTTAATTTAGCTGGCCTCCTGCTTCTACTGTGTTGCCGCCACAAACTTGTGATGTAGCACCCTGGTCGGTAGATTTGGAACCACCCACTGAGACTGAGGTTCGCAATTGCCTTTCGGCTCTCAATCGTAATAGGGCTGCTGGCCCAGATGACCTCGTGCCGGCACTTTTCAAAGAAGGTGGAGGAGGCGTTAGTAGAAGCATTGACTCAGTTGTTTCAACTTGTATGATATATATATATATATATATATACGCAGTGCTCCCGATTCCTCAACAACTGCGGAGCTTGAAATTAGATGAGGAAGTAACGGTGTCACTTGACGCTCGCTAGCTGTTCGCTCGCTCGCTGTTCACTCGTATCCCGAACACACTAGCGTTAAAGGCACTGGCCGATAAGCTTCGGAATAACGTGCAATGGCAAGAACATATCAAGCATTCTATAGCTGACATCGTAGATCTTATACACAATTTTGCAAAGAAACCTACCTACAGTTTGAAGATATAGTGTATCTTAAGTTGAACATCATTTTCATCTGATCGCAGCTTTCGCATTGACAGAGACTCCTCAGCCAGCCACTTTCAAAAAGAAGCACTAGAATGGAGCTTCGTTCTCATTAGAGCAAAATCTAAAACTGCATGCAAGTCGCAGCAGACGACGCATGAACACGAACAACGGTTTTTTTGGCAAAACTTCCACAGGTTCTCCAAATGTGCGGATGAGAGTGAAGTGAAATTTACTGTCAGCACGCTGAGTGGGGGTGCGCGCTATAGCGAACTAACGGGGAATAAATCAGAACCGACAATACAATGATTCGCGGCTTTAAACGAATTAAGCAACGGATGGCCTCTGGATGCGCAAGAGATGGATAACAGGTTCTGGCTGAATGATAGACGAGGTCAAAACCGTTGTACCAGAGAAACGCCGTTTGAAACTGACCTCAACCTATTTTTCACAGCACCAATAACGAATGAGGAGGTGATCGGGTGTGCAGTGCGATCGTTTCCAAGCGCATGCTTAGGAACGCTGGGAATGCGCTATCAACTGGTCAACTGATCAGGTAGAACAACCTGCGTTGATTAGGATCAACGTACTCCGTATACCAGATGAGTGTTTACCGCACCGAGCACTATCTATCGAGACCATCGACAGCTGGGTAAAACCTCGTAGTGATCAGGCAACAACGTGATCACGAAAAATGAAGTCCCGGACTGCTCTATCAAGTAAAACTGGTAAGCGTCGCTTGGCTGGCTGGGATTTTCGTGGATACTCAAATCACTGGCTAGAAATACTATCCATCATCATCATCATCATCATAGACAGCAATACATCAGTGGTTCACACTGATGCTTGACTGCCACACAACCACGAAGAACAAAGAGAAAAAAAAAAAAAGACTTATATAGGAAGAAAGAAAAAGAGGAGGGGAGGGGAAGTGGACCTAACTACTAAAAAATAGCTACGTCTATATTCAAACATACAACATCAAGGCGCCTACACCTTGCAAACAAACAACAACGAGCTGTGAGTAAAAGATGAGGGAGATAGGGAAGATGAAGTCACAGCAGAGAGACAAGGCAATCTCGACCTTATAGCGTATATACGCATACAAAGGCCTCACTCACAGCACGCAACCCTTGGCCAAAACAACCGACAGCATTCCACGCACTGAGCTGCGATTAGCCCGCCACATCGTCAGATCCTAACGTCTCAAGCCACCGACTGTGAGTCGCGAGGGCCCCAGCCCGGGAGACGAACCCGACCTACAGTGACCAACCCTTCGTGAACGATTTCATTTGTCTACGCCAGGTCATCATCTGTCCACCTCGCACCTTGCGCCAGTCGGCCGCAGCGTCGGCAAACAGTGCTCGGTGTGGCAAACGACTAGCTGGCATCCTTAGTACATGACCTAACCATCTAAGTCTGCAAATGTAGCGACTGAACAAAAGAACTCGTTTGACAATCAGTGCCAAACACCCGCTTCCTAACCTCCTCGTTGCTTACTCGCTGGTGCCACCCGATACGAGCGATTGAACGCAGACATCGGTGGTCAAATACCTGGAGACGGTTCACGTCCTCTACCCTGAGTGGCCAGGTTTCGCTGCCGTAAAGTAATACGGCCCTCACTGTTGTTTGATATACACGACCCTTAAGCTTTAGGGAAATACCTCTCTGTCGCCATAGGTGTCTTAGATTAGCGAACACCGCCCTAGCCTTGGAAATACGCGCTTCTATTTCATTTCCTACACCTCCGACGCCACTGATGCAGCTTCCCAGGTATACAAACCGGTCAACAACCTCCATGACTTCATTATCTAACATTAAATCTACGTGATACAGCAATCTTGCAGAAGCACTTTGCATTTTGAGGCTGCAAAGCGCATTCCGAAGTACTTAGCAGAACGCGAAATAGCGTCCAGTGTTGTTTGTGCCGTGGGAGATAAGATCCGCGCTCGTCACGGAGCTTATGTAGGAGGACTCGGGCTGCGGACAGGGGTGCAGAGGAAGGGTGATTGGTCATATCACTTCGTGGCTGAGACGGTACGCCTGTGTATATTGTTCGCTGATGAGACGGCGGCAGGCAGCCGTATATCTACTACAATTCTTCATAGAGGCAAATAACTCGGAAGTACGCGAGCGCGCAGTCTCCCGATGTTAGAAAACTGCAGTATGTACTCACTCGAAGCAGTTGAATAACGAACTGCTGATTTGCGGCGAGGCGATCAAGTACGAGACTAGTATCTCTGTAGGATTGTTGGTAGCACTTGGTCCGTATCTAGATATTGGAGAGTGACATTGGAGCACATATGATGTAGAGAGCACGAGGTGATGGTTTGTACTACCTGAGAAAGCTGTTCACTCAAGTGGTGGCGCTCGGGGTGTAGGAAAATGAATATAATCGCGTATTTTCCAGCTAGGGCGCGTGTTCGCTAATCTACGACACTCTATGCCGACACAGAGAGAGGTAATTTCCCTAAAAGCTTACAGGATGTGTATATCCAAACACCAGTGAGCGGCCGTATTACCTTTAAATCGGCAGGCTGAATACATGGCCACTCGAGGGTAGTAGGACGTGCACCGTCCCAGGTCATTTTGACTCCATGCCGATGCTTCTGCGTTTCAATCGCTCGTATCAGGTGACACCAGTGAGTAAGCAACGAGGAGGTTAGGAAGCTGGTGTTTGGCACTGATTGTCAAACGAGTGCTTTTGTTCAGTCGGTACATTTTGAAGAGACTTAGATGGTCTAGGGTCGCGGTAGTGAGGATGCCAGCTAGTCGTTTGCCACACCGAGCACTGTTTGCTGACGCTGCGGCCGACTGGCGCAAGGTGCGAGGTGGGACAGATGATGACCTGGCGTAGACAAATGAAATCGTTCACGAAGAGGTTGGTCACTGTAGGTCGGGTTCGTCTCCCGGGCTGGGGCCCTCGCGACTCACAGAGTCGGTGGCTTGAGACGTTAGGTGAGATGGCGGCTAATCGAGCTCAGTGGCGTGAATGCTGTCGTTGTTTGGCCGAGTTGTCTGTGAAGTGAGTGCACTTAATGATGCGGGGCAGTGAAAGCCGTAAGGAAGCTGTCTCGCTGATGACGCCTTACTTTCACTCACAGCTCGGTTGTTTGTTTGCAAGGTGTAGGCGCCTTGATGTGGTATGTTTGAATATAGACGTAGCTATTTTTAGTAGTTAGGTCCATTTTCCCTCCCCTCCTCCTTTTTCTTTCTTCCTATATAAGTCTTT